>JAQOTM010000278.1:218507-267166 GCA_029168755.2 Tillandsia fasciculata | reverse complement strand
TAAGGATCCGGATCGTGGACTTTCAATCCGTGATCCCGACAGGTGGTTCGTTCATACATTGCTGCAATCGGTCACAGCTTGTACAGTCCGGATCCCGAATGGGGTGTTTTGTGAAAATGTATGAACGATCCGGATCGTGGATTATGATCCGGATCCCGAACAGGTGATTTTCTGGAAACTGCATTCTGTGCGTCTGCGATCCGGATCGTGGCTTATGCAATCCGGATCGCCGTCGGTAAAAACTTTCCAGAAAAGTTTGTTTTTGATCCGAATATTCTTCCTAGGGTTTCTAACCTATAATAGCCCTCCTATTTCATTTCTAGTGCATCCAAAAAGAGCCGTCATTTTCAAATATCATTTTATACGGCCTTAGATCCACATATAGAGAAGAAGGAAATCATTAGATCTATTTAATGGTTCTTCATCTATATTGATTAGTTTGATTCTAGGATTTTCATACTCACATCTTGAGTTGAATCAAACTAATGAATACTTAGATGGTATTTCCGATCTACTCTTGATCTAAGTATTCGGCGGATCATCCACCAACCCAAACAAACAACGATTATCCCAGAATCGGCGCGTGGACTCGCGTGGCCTTGTGGATTCAAGGTGTCATCGCTTTCGTGGATTCGGAGCGAGGTGCGTTCGTGATTCGAAGCGTACCATTGGGTGAAGACCGTGGATTCGGTTTTCGGACGTCGTGGATTCGCGTTGGACGCTGTGGATTCAGCGTTGGCGGCGCAAATCGTGGATTCGAGAAGCGTTGCTGGAGCGAGCGGAGAAGATCGACTAGGGGCGTATGGTAAAGAGGTTGAGTCGTCTGTGAGTACGTTATATCACCTTGTACGTGTGTTAACTCTAGTGGATTTCGCCGTGTTATCGGTCCCGTGGTTTTTTACTCCGGTTTGGAGTTTTCCACGTAAAAATCTTGTGTGTTCTTTTATTTTTCCGCATTGGGTTTTATCGCACAAAGATTTTTGAGTGTTTATTGTTTACACCTATTCACCCCCCTCTAGGTGTTTTTTCCCCTATTAGATCCTTATTAACCTAAACCCAACACACAACATCACCCACCTCGAGCGCTAATCCAAGTCCCCAAATGCGGATCTCTCGCTCTGTCCAAAACTGGTCACGAATCTGTACAACATACCCCAAAGACAACACATAAGCTATTCATTCTCAATTTCCCAAAATCTGTCCCCTAAAACCACAGTCTAGAGTTCTCAAATTTTCACCTGCGAAAGATGCCCAAAAAAATCCCAGAAAAATACTATCGCGATCCTCGCGACGAGCCCGTCGAAACGAGTACCTGCACGCCCAAATCGGAGTTTCCTACGCTGAGATAAAAATCCGGCAAGGGGAACAACCCAATCCAAACTGTACAAAATTTCTGTAACGAAGAACTACAGAAAAAGGAGATTATCACCTTCGCGAAAAATCCACAAAAGTCTGAGAAAAATCCAGGAGATTCCTTGCGAAATGTAGATGAACTTTGCCTCTTGAATCGCCTCGATCCGATGCCTGAGCGCAAAGTTACAGCCGGAACACTGCGGTGCTGTCCAACAATCCGCGAAGAAAAATGGGTCAAATGGGAGCCCGAAAAACTCAAAGATCAGCACAGGAAATCGATGAAGCTCAAAACACGAAAGTTGAAGTCCTACCAGTCGAGAGTCCGATGGCGCAAGAATCGTCGAAAAAGGAGGTCGGGGTGAGTCGGGGGAGCCCAAACACTGAAAAGGGACGAAGCGGGTCGAAGGTGAACAAGCGTCGCGCCGCGCCGCAAAATAGCTAACCTCGGGTTGCGTGCCTCCACAAATCCTCAAAGTCCTCCAATGGATAGTATACTGTGAGGGGAAGAACTTCTCTGAAGAGTCCACAGTGAAAAAGAGTCTAAAAAGCCCGCAAAAGAACTAAGGGTCCTATTTATAGGCACAGCCCAAAGTCAAGTGGGCCGGGTTTTCGGGCGCAACTTTCGGGCGCCCGAAAACCCGAAGAGGGGTCGGACAGCCACCCGTCCGACGCGCCGGAAATTCCTGGGACTGACACGTGTCCCCATAACAGGGGACAGCGGTGCAATGCACCCTGCCGCGCGCCACGTGTCCTCCCGCGGTCAGCGGGGTAGGTACGGACCGCCAACCGCGGGCCGACGCGTGGCGCACTCGAGTGCGGCCGCCTCTCGCGTTGCGACGCGTGGCGCACTCGAGTGCGGCGACAGCCGCGTCAGCGCCCCCCTGCGCGCGCCCTGTCCCGAGGCGGGCCTCCACGGACCCCGTACACCGCGCATGCTGAAGCCCGCCTCTCACCAGCCGCCACGTGTCCATGCGCGGGTCCATGCACCCGCGCAGGGAACTCCGTGGACCGCGCTCCAGGCACGGGCCAACCACGGGTCGAAACGTGGTTCCCGCCTGAACCCGTGCACGGCGTTCAAACCGCTGCACCGCCGGTCGAGTTCCCGTGGACCGCGCACCAAAGGCCCGCCAGTCCCCGCCTGCCACGTGTCCTGCGCCGGCTCATGCACCCAGCCGCGCGCCGCTCCGTGGACGAACGTCGCGAACCGGCCAATTATAGGCCGCCACGTGGCAGTTGGCGGTCCACCGACACTCCCCCATGCACCCAAAAGCCCCGATAACTTCCGGAAGCCCGTTTTTGGTCATCCGGACTCCAAATTCAACAAGCAAATAGCCGTTTTCAAGCGTTTTTCCGCGCATGAATCCAAATCCAACCTCCATTTGGCAAATTCAATTTCTAACTTTCGGCAAATACAGCCGAAGGCCCAAATAGTTACAAAATCTCACAGGGTCCATCTGTGGCACCCTTTGGTGCACCATAGACCAGACACCAACACTAGGTGTTATACAAGGTGGATCCATCGGGAAACTGCATGGGAAAAACCAGAACACTACAGGTTCTGTGTGGATTGAGAGTGGGTGCATTATGAACTTGTAATGGTACATGGCCTTGGTTCTGCTTGAACCAACACTTCTGGGCTGCCACAAAGGTGAGCACTGGTATCTTAGCCACATTTTGAAGCAACTTTGCTATTCAGACCTTAACTGTTTGAAGTTTAGAACAAGAGTTGTTGTATAGTCACATAAAATAATAATGTTGGAATAAAACACTGTTTTAGGGTGTTGGCTGATCCGCGACAGTGTGACCTAGGCTAATTTAGGGTCACTGGACGCGATGCTCGCGTCAGAATTTCTGTTTGAAGTCCCGAAGAATTAAAATGGCATTAAGGCTATGTTAGTGCATATTTATGGGCCAAAATTTGCCTCGGGACTCGTGCTGCCACAAATGGGTGAGCACGGCGTCCAGCAAGACATAAGTAACCTGCTGGAAGTGACTGAATGTCAAAATGATTTTCCAGTAGAAAGAACGGGCAAAAACAGTGTTCAAATTGACACTAAAATGTGGAAATTTAAAAACCCTAGGGGTCTAAACGCAATTTGGCACTGTGTACTGGTTAGAACAATGTATAAATGTTCCTAAACTCTTCGTTAGGAATCCAACGGCTTCCCGGTGAGCGGAAATGGAATTTGTAAATGTTAGATTAAAAATTAAATAAAAAGGGGTACATTTCTGAACATATATTTTATTCAGGTGTTCCAGTTATCCCCGGTCTTTCGAGGTAAGTTGCAGATACAGTTTAGTCGCCTGCGCTTTGACAGGTGGGTTATCTTCGGTCCGGGTTTTATCAGTTCGGCCCTCTGGGGTGCGATACTGGTTGGACCCCTGTTTTTGGTAACTTAACTTGATTTCTTTGAGCCTGCCTTTCCTTGATTATATTATATCTGCTATCTGCCTGATCTATGCCTGTGAACTGTTCTATTATGCCTTACATGATTGTTCATAGCACCTCTAGCATTGATATTTTTCTTGGACATTTCATGGTTGATTAGTGAGCCTGTTTGTTCTGCTGATCAAATGATACATCTCTGAGCACATAGATTTATTTGACTGATGTTTTACCCAGCTTCGTAGGGTCGCCGGAGTCTGTTCTTGTTTGATAGGACAAAGGCACTGCTCTGCGAGGTTTGGACCTAAAACCCAAGCTTCGTAGTGTCGCCTAAGTCTGTTCTTGTTTGATAGGACGAGGGCAACGCTCTTCGAGGTTTGGACTTTTCAAAACAGTTTTCTAAAAAAATATGTGTTTAAGTCTTGTATCATTTGGTTGGTTTGTGTGGTTGAGTTGAGTTTATCTGTGAGCTTCTGTTGAGAGAGATTTGCCTTGATCTTGCATATGAGCTGAGATTTACTGTTTAGTTGCTGAGTGTTCCTGCATGAGAGTTGAGATTCAGTTGATTTTGCCCTTGCATCCCAGTGGGGATTTCCCGGCTTGTAGCCGATTACCCGGTCAGTGGACCGCCAGTTTGAGCATTTGCATATGATTCGCCCGCACCGTTGTACTTCACGAACATCAGCGGATTTGCTACCCGCAGCGATGTTCTTTACCGGTAAAGTGGTTAGCAATAGCAACCCGTGACCCCTTGTGGGGGGAATGTCAATCAAAGAGTGCCAGATGGGCAAATTCGCCTGAGGGTTTTGTGGAACCAAAGGTGACTGGTAATTGGGTCTTTGTGTTTTCAGTTATTTGATGCATGTGTTTCTTCCTTTGATTTGGCTTCTAGTTATCTACCAATATATGATTCTTGTGATGCCCTGATTATAGTTCATTGTTATCTTGCTGATTGTCCTAACTCCTTGATGCGTTGATTATCCTGATACATGTTTATCCTGCTTAAATTCTGCTAAAATTATCTTCTATGCTTGAACCCAGATTATGAGTTTTACTTTCTTTACAGCACCAGTTATATATCTGCTTTATCCTAACCCATGAACTATTACTATCCTCTAGCATTGTATACCAGTAGGTACGATCTGCTATTTCTCGGCTCGTTGTGCCCACTGGGATACACTCCGGTGTGTCTCACACCCTCGGGTGACTGTTTTTCAGGTCAAGCGGGTGTTGAGATGTCGGGACGAGTTGGTGAGATCACGAGATAGAGCTTGACCCTGGACAGCCGTTAGCCAAGTGATTACTTGTTAATGAGAAAAGAAAATGTAATGTAATGAATTGGATGTAAATATGTAACTGTAATTTGATGTAATAATGTAATAAGTGTACGTAGTTAGTACTCTGTTTTGATTGCCAAGCTAGCCGTGCATATATAGAAAAGGCTCAATCCCCTGTGGGATTGGGACTCTTCTATATATGTGGCGGTCTGTTGCGCCCTGGTTGTTTTGCAACTCTGATTTAAAAAAAAAAAAAAAAAAAAAAAAAAAAAAAATTTAGACGCTGGTTTTTAAACTCGGGGCGTGACAGTTTTATTTTGGTTTCGAGGACGAAACCCTTTTAAGGAGGGGAGAGTGTAGAGTACCGGGATTTCGGATAGCGCACCAACCTCGCAAGATGGCGTGGTGCGGAGAAATTGCCTCGAGCGTGTCCCATATGTGTTTACAGATGAGTTCGGGTCGACTCGGATCTTCGCGGAAGCCCCAGGTTGATTAGGGGTTTTTCGGGCATTGTCTACCGTTAGAGAACTGGTTTCGGGGAAGCCTCGACTTCACAGTGGAGTGCAGAAATATTGGGAACACTTGGATCAGGTGTACTTTATGATTACAGCGGAGTTTGGGAGATTCCGGACTGACGCGGAGGACCCGAAGGCGAAAAGTGAGTTGGAATTGGCCGTTTTGGAGCCGGTTTTTGGTTTGAGTGTACCGACTCCACGGTTGAGCTTTTTAAGGAGGAAAAGCTTTGAGCATGTGTATTTTCAGATTACAGCGGGGTTCGGGAGGTCCGGACCCGTGCGGAGGCCCCGAGGATAAAAAGTGAGTTGACGGGGGACTTTTGATGGATTATTTAATTAATTAAACTAATTAGTTGAATTAATTGGGTTTCACGTGTGTTGTAGAGAAGGAATGCTGGGAGTGGTTTTTGATAATGGATTTAAAAAGGTGTGTGAGTTGAGATATTTTGTGGAGCATTAAATGCTGCCACCACTACTTTAATTAGCAACACCCCCCCCCCCCCCCCCCCCCCCCTAATTAAGAAGCCTGCCACCTCATCATCTCCCTCAAGTTGAAACAGAGGAAATGAATGGAAGCAGAGAAAAGAAAGAGAGGAGAAGAGAAGAGAAAGAGGAGGAAAGAAGATGAAAAAAAGTGGATGTTTGGATGGTATGAGAATGGTGGAGGTAGTGTGGACCTTCTCTTGCAGCCTTGTGGAGCCGGGCGACGCGCGCGGCGGTCTTACAAGAGCAACTTCGGTTCGCGGCGAGCTCGGTGCCGCGCGAGCAGTTAGTGCCGACGGTGACGGCACGTGGATCACCATCACTTCTTGGAGCCGCGGCAGCGTAGGAGCCTTCACTTCTTGGAGTGTGCTGTGAAGTTGTGAATTATGATGGTTTTAGCTGAATGAATTAATGGTGCTGCAGAATGAAGTAATTGTGGTGGTATGTGTGAAATAGGTGTTTCTGGGTGTATGTTTTGATGCTGGAGTTGTGTGTGTGGATTTATTTAATTTGTGAAAGTGAGCAATTTTTTATGAGCATGCAGAAGTTATGAAGGGATTGTGTATGTGTGAGGACTGTGTGTGCTGTGGGTTTATTTGGTGCAGAGGCTTTGGTTGTGTGTGTGCTGAGGGTAATTGGTTTTAAATTTTTATGGTGGTGTGAGCTTATATTTATTAGTGTGGTCAGATGCTTAATCTGGGTGATTTTGGTTGGCTATGATTTTTGGAAATGCATCAAGCCTAATTGGGTGTGGTGTGTTGTGGCAGCTACTGAATGTAGTTTGAATTATTGTTTAGTATCCTATTGGCGATGAGGTGAACTTAATTGGGGCTATGGATATTAATTATTGTATGCATTGCAGGACTTGTATTATGCTGTGTGTGTGTGAGTGTGTGTTGGGGACTTAAGAGATTGTGAAAGTGAGCTTTCATTTGGGGTGACATTGTGTGCATAAGAGTTTGGAAGGTGCTGGGGGTTTATGTGGATACTTGGAGCTTGCAATTGTGTGTGAGTTATATGTTTAATTATGATGGAATTAAATTATGCACATGGGTAGTATGTAAAGGTGGAATTAAGGAATTGTGTATATGTGGACTTAAATTAATTGTGTGCAACTGGAGATTCCTTGTGAGTACCTTGTTATGTGTGCATTTGTTTGTTAGTGAGCAGATGTTGGGGGAACTTGGTGATTGAAGCTTGTAGAGAGAGTGGATTGTGGAATTTTGGTAAATGGTATTATGTGAGCATGTAGTTATTTTGAGTATATAGGGTGGACTCGAGAGGATTTTTTTGAGCTTCCGAGGATTTTTCCGAGATTGCGGCCCGAATTTCGAGGTTTCGTCAGTTTGAGGTTCCAGCACTTCACCGACTTCAGCAATTGCCTGCGGAAAGCGTTCCAGGTGGGTTGGAATTTCTTCAAAATTTATGGGATGCCCTCTAATGCTTCTGTAAGCATATTGATCATGTTTAGCTTATTTATCATATATTGATCATGATTAGCTGAATTATTATATATTGATAAATCTGATAGTTGCCTAGAAAATTGTAGAATGACATTCTTGAGCCCCAGACATTTTTTAGTATAACCTAGAGGTTATTTGACACTAGACTGCATGTTCATTTGAGATTCAGGCTGCATCTGGACCTTCATATATTTTTAGTGCCCCGTTTTAAGTAAAACTCCATTTTAAAAAAAAAAAAAAGAAGGGTTTTTAACTATGAGAACATTATGAATGGTCCAGATTGTTCGAATTGTTAGTATACTCGTGCCGAGGGCCGAGTAGATTTTTGGAGCATTGTGAGATGACTTTCTAGTGTCATGAGAGAGTTTTAGCATTTTTTTCAGTTCGGGGGCGGAAGCTATGGGCGGCTACGTCTGTAGCCTGTTCTTGTTTGATAGGGTTGTAGGTGGTAATCGTTCAGAATTTCCAGGCCTCCCGTGTGATAGATTGGGAACTTATTTTCCCTGTTTGGTTTACTCTAGATTGGGTCGTGTTCTGATTTAGTAGTGGAGGTAGTTCTCCCACTTAGTTTTGAGGATATTTGGGGTTCTGGCAGATCGAGTCGCGGAGGTTTCCGACTCAGCCATGGTCGTGCATTATCAGATTGAGTCGTTGAGGGTTCTCCGACATAGCTGTGAGAGCGTTTGGCTATTCATGATTGAGTCGAGGTTCTTTTCCGACCGAGTTGTGTTTTCGAGCTTTGAGATACCGATCTGTTTGATCGTGGATTATAGCCTGCTGAGCCTGGCATTTTATGCCAGTTATGAGATACTTGAGATACTTGAGTTCGCGGGGTCGCTCCCCGCGAGCTACGCTCCGGATGCGATGATGATACCGAGCCTGACGAGGCTGCGATGTGATTACTGAGATAGTCCTTGAGGGACACCCTACGTAAGACCAAGTCCTGTTTGGGCGTAGTGGCAGTAGATGAGCGCAGGTTTGACTTTGACTGGACCAAAGAGGGACAGTCATTGAGATTTGGGTGATTTGTGTGAGTGAGTTTCATTTCATGTTCATAGATGAGTTTTCCTTTGAGCATAGTACTTGAGGCATATTATTAGCAGTGTTAGTGTATGCATAGCAGGGTCAGAGTTGAGTTCCTTCAGCATGATGTTGTCACTTATTAGTTGTAGTTCCTTTCCTGCTTTCCTTCTATCTATCTATCTGCATACCTATCTGTTTTGCCTCCAGTAGACTTAGTGGGCATACCGTGGATTTTGGGACGGTACCCACTGAGATCTGCCTTCTGCAGTAGATCTCACACCCGCTGCGGTGACATGTTGAGGCAGCTGTTCCGGCTTGGTTCGTGCGGAGACAGCAGTTCGAGGTGAGGTCGCGGCCGTTTAGTTCCTTACCAGCATTGAGAGTCAGAGGTAGATGTACCCTGTTAGTTTTATGTTTCCACTTTTGTACCCTGAGGGTGAGGCTTGTTTTTTTATTTCATTCGAGAGACCTGTATTGAAGATTATGTATTAGTGGAGCTTTATTTATTTCAGATGTTCGGTTTTTCTTGTTAGCTACTAGTTTTATTTTTCAGCTCTGATACATGTGTAGCTTTAGATCTGACTTGCAGGGTAGACGCTTCGTCTGTACGGCAGTTTCCGTACAGATGGCGGATCTGTTGGCGAGCCGGGTCGCAGTTAGGACTGCACACAAGAACTTGAACCACATAGGTACAAAACGGCCTTTGGAACTTTTGCATATGGACTTAATGGGGCCAACTCGTCAACCATCTCTGGGAGGTAAATGGTATATTTTCTTGTTGGTTGATGATTTTTCTAGATATACTTGGGTAGCTTTCTTAAAAGAAAAAGCTGATACCTTTGATTCTTTTCTCGAAATCTGCAATCGTATTATGATAGAAAAGAATGATAGGATTACTCGTGTTTGGAGTGATAGAGGTGGGGAATTCATAAATTCCAAATTCATTGATTTTTGCACCTCTAAAGGCATTAAACATGAATTCTCCGCACCTTACACACCTCAACAAAATGGTGTAGTCGAGCGCAAAAACAGGGTCGTACAGGAAATGGCACGTGTTATGCTTCACAGCCGGAACTTACCTTTTTATTTTTGGGCTGAAGCGGTGAACACTGCTGTTTATGTTATCAATCGCGTGTATTTGCGCCCGGGGACATTGAATACACCATATGAACTTTGGTTTTGTAGAAAACCTAACATCAAATATTTTCGTATCTTTGGGAGTCGGTGTTTTATTTTACGTGATCGCGAAAATCTTGGAAAATTTGACTCTCGAAGTGACGAAGGGATTTTCTTAGGTTATTCTACAAACAGCAGAGCATATCGAGTTTTTAACTTAGAATCTAAGACGATCGTAGAATCGATAAATGTTAAGGTAGATGAAGCTTTTCATTTTGAATCTGAAAAATCTACCCTCGATATCTCTCTTGATGATGATACACCTGCTAATGCATCTTCTTCTAACAATTCTTTCGATAATAATGTTGATGCATCTAACGGTTCTTCAAGCTTATCTGATGTGCAGGAATCATCTCGTGTACCTCCGCCTACTCCTCTACCTCAAACGTTACGCATCTCCAAGGATCACCCTGAATCGAACATAATTGGAGATCCACAAGAAGGAGTTAGAACACGGAGACAATTGGTTTGCGGATTTGCATGCTATGTATCTCAAATCGAACCAAGGAATGTTGATGAAGCTCTCCAAGATGATTACTGGATTAAAGCAATGCAGGAAGAGCTCCATCAATTCGAGCGAAACAAAGTCTGGGAATTAACGAAGCCTCCGAAGCAACACAATGTGATAGGTACCAAATGGATCTTCAAGAACAAGAAAAACGAAGAAGGTACTATCATCAGGAACAAAGCAAGGTTAGTTGCTCAAGGCTATTCTCAAGTAGAAGGTATAGACTTTGATGAAACTTTCGCCCCTGTAGCTAGACTCGAGTCCATTCGTATATTGTTTGCGATCGCTTGTCATTTTAAAATCAGATTATTTCAAATGGACGTTAAGAGCGCCTTTTTAAATGGATTTTTAAATGAGGAAGTTTATGTAGCTCAACCGAAAGGTTTTGTGGATCATAAACTACCTAACCATGTTTTTCGTCTGAAAAAGGCTCTTTACGGTCTGAAACAAGCACCGCGAGCATGGTACGAAAGGTTGACAAAGCACCTTTTGGAAAAGGGCTACACTCGAGGGGGAGCTGACAGGACTCTCTTTGTGAAGCATTATCAAAACAATTTCATAGTTGCTCAAATCTATGTCGATGACATTGTTTTTGGAGCAACGAGAGATAATGATGCTTCTAAATTCGCGGAGACCATGGAAAGCGAATTTGAGATGTCCATGATGGGCGAATTGAATTATTTTCTTGGATTACAAGTTAAACAAAACGATGAAGGAATTCACTTGTGTCAATCCAAGTATGCACTGGAGTTGGTCAAAAAGTTTGATCTTGAAAATTCTAAGGATTTTCCGACTCCAATGGGAACTAGCCATAAGGGACTTGGAAGTGAATCACAAAGTGAGAATGTAGACGAGAAACTGTACCGCAGTATGATTGGGAGTCTACTATATCTCACGGCTAGTCGCCCGGATATATCCTTCAGTGTTGGGATTTGTGCGAGATATCAATCAGCACCGAAGGAGGTTCACCTGAAAGCGGTGAAACGGATCATCCGATATATCAAAGGTACAATCAATTTCGGAATTTGGTATCCTATGGGAACGACTTTGGATATTGTTGGATACTCAGATGCCGATTGGGCTGGATCGGTGGATGACCGGAAAAGCACGAGTGGTGCATGCTTCTATCTTGGCCACTGCCTTGTTGCATGGCACAGTAAAAAGCAGAACTGCATAGCACTCTCGACTGCCGAAGCGGAGTACATTTCTGCAGGAAGTTGTTCAACCCAATTGATTTGGATGAAAAGCGTGTTGAGCGATTTCCGGATTTCAACATCTTCGGTAACCATTTTATGTGACAACACTAGTGCTATTAACATTTCTAAAAACCCTGTGTTGCACTCTAGAACAAAACATATTGAACTTAGATATCATTTTCTTAGAGAGCTAGTTGAATCAAACATTCTTCAACTGTCATATATTTCAACTGAGGATCAATTAGCTGACATCTTAACAAAACCTTTGGATCAAAAACGTTTTATTCACTTGCGTAAAGCAATTGGCATGCTTTCCTTGAAATAAACTCTTTTGAAACCTTTGCTTAGATTAGGTTTTGTTTTTGTTCTTGTTTTGTTTTGTTCTTTATCTATGTTCTGTACATAGCACATTAATTGAGCATAAATCATAATTGACTTTAATTGCATCCTTTTATGCATTTAGAAATTTATTATGCTTTTGATGTCATAATATTTCAATGTTGCAATGATCATTTACGTTAATTAAACCATCTTTTAAGTGATCAAAGTCAATTTCTCTCTCAATGATCTCTTGGTATAGTCATTATCATATTTGATTGCTTAGTCGAGTATGAATTCGAGATCAATGGTTTGGTTGAATACCTTATATATTAAATAATTGATAGCCAATTGAGGGGGAGTCAATGAAATGTAAAATGCTCAAAAGATGTGGAAAGAGTTACATCCCAATGAGGAGTGTGAAAACTACCACCACATGGAGGAAATGAAAGAAAAAATATCTACTCCATGAATGAAAAGCAAATTTTTGTTTGAAAATTGTTGATGAAACTCATATTGAAATACTTGACTCAGTCGTATTTCATGGTTGGTATAAGGTGGGATTTTTGATTTAAGATGCTCAAAGAGCCACTCCTTCAACAGATTGTCTAGATATATTATCTAACTTATCTGGGATTTCAAACATCTATTGATCTTGGTATTTCATTTTCTTTACCAAAATTGATGATTTGATAAAGGCATTACGCATAAGATCAGGATAGATGTAATTGAAGTTGTTCAACTTTAAGTGTTTTAACTTTCGTAAATTTTCGTTTCATTTTTGGATATTTTTGATAGATTTTTCATAATCTATTTCTTGTTGTATGAAACGATGTCGTTTGTTTAAAGTTGACATGGTAAAGTGCTTACATACTTTTTCTGGATTTTATTGAGTTTTTCTAAATTTTTCTGAAGAAAAAGTTGTAGCCGATCCGGATCGGGGCAAGTGATCCGGATCCCGAACGCAGGATTTCTCCTGCGGGTAGCCGATCCGGATCACATTCTCGAGCCGATCCGGATCACGGCTAGGGTTCTTATAAAAACATAGAGATTTTCAATTTCTTTTACCCTAATCTCTGGTTTTCAAGCCTCTAGAGTTTCTCTCTCTAGATCTCTTGCTTCTTGGAGCTTCAAAACTCAAAGTTCTTCGGATTCAAGTAAGTTTTATTGATCAAAACTCGGTTTTTACAGTTTTTCATCAAACGTGAGTTGAAAAATTGGAACTTTTTCGTTTGTGAATGGTTTTTGATCAAATTTCTTTTGAAATAAGAACTCTGGGTCAATTAGTTTTGCTTTTATGCTGGGTTTTCTCAAGATAAACGAGTTTTTAGGCTTCGATTTCTAAAAATTCTGGTTTAGGGCATAAAAGAGGAATTTTTGAAAATCATGGAATTGATCTATTTTTAAAATTCTTTTTGGAAAACTAATTTGATTCTTGGCTTCTCTACATGATTATGATTGTCTAGGTACAATGTTTTCAAATTTTTCAAAATTGACGATTTTTCATATGTTCTTGAGTTGGTGTTTCACAGGACATTTCTCAAACTCAAAGCACTAGATCAATGGCATTCTCCTGGTTAATCCTGTTACTGGTCACAATGATGCCCGGAAGTTCATCTGTTAAGGAAGAACCAGACGTCTCAACTCGAGACAAACCGAACGAAGCTAATGAGGACAGCTCGGATTACAATGAGGAAGAATGGGACGAATTCTTCAAGGATGTTCAGCGAAAAATTGATGAGGAGGACAGGAAATTCACCAAAGGAAAGAGACTAATGAAATCTGCCTCCACGACCAGACAATATACAAGAAGAAGAAATGTCCAAAGAAGTACGAGTCAGCATAGTGGGCCTCTCACCAGAGCACGCTCACTCTCTGGAATTCTGCAAACTGAATCTCCATGGACTGCAGGACCAGATGCACCATCTGCATCTACACAGCGTCCATCGCATTCAAAGGCACGGACAACTGAGACAGAGATTTTGGAATCGATTTGTCAGGAACAACAACGACTCTCTGCTACACAAGAGAGAATATCGAAAGAGCTTCAGCAGATCTCTTCTGAACACAAGAAGATCAAGAAAAAGTACTCAAATATTAAGAATTTGCTTAAAGGGATTTTGAGCAAGCTGAGCTGTACTAGTTCAGATTCTTCAGACTGAGCAGCACCTTCTGTTCATTTTGTCTACTTTGGTTCTTAGTTTCAGGACGTTGTTTTTCTCCTTACTTTTAGTTCTCAGTTTGTGCATATTATTAGAATTTATTTTTTTTACTCTCCTTACATATTGTAGCTCTTGCTACGTTTTGGCTTTGTTTTGTGACAAAAAGGGGGAGAGAGTTTGAGAGAGAGAGAGTTAGAGTTTGCAAAGAACTTTGAACAATGATTGTGAATATCAATGACTAAGTAAGGTAAGTATGACCTCAACTCAACTTTGTTTTTTTTTTGTGATTTGTGACATGCTTCTATACTAACTATTCGACTAACTATTTGGGCATGTAATATGACTAACAAGTTGATGTTGGACTAACATACTTTGACATTTGGTTTTGACTGCTTAGAAGATATGTTGGTTTTAACTATGATTCTCTTACATATCTGAATTTTTCAAATGTCATGATGAGATAAACTCTATCTCTGTAGTTGGTTTTGAATGTTTCAATTCTTGAGGTATCTAACGATTTTGTTTGTCAAGAATGCTTTCTGTGTGCAGAGATTACAGATGTCTAAGTCTAGAGTCTGTTTTAGGAGTTTATCTCATGTATTTAATTTCTGGAACTCTTTTGTAAATTTTTGTTGTATGGTGATAGCAACAAAAATATCCTTTTTGAATTTTCTTTTGTGGATTTGTGTTTTGTCACGAAACCGCCAAAGGGGGAGATTGTTACGGAATTTGAGTTGGCGTATTTCGTGAATGTATTAAGTCTTGAAGATTGAAGATGAAGAAACTTTGGATCGTATACCTCAATCTCAAGAAAGAAGAATTCAAAAGGATCAGGTACGTTTAACTAAAGAATTTTGATGATCCGAATACTTCTTATAGTGTAGAAACACCTGGAAGAGGTTTTAATTGTTTTAACATCAAAAACTGGACATGGGACATGTTCAGGATCCGGATCAGGCTTGCAATCCGGATCCCGAAAGGTGTTTTGTTCATACACTGCTTCAATCCGGATCACAGCTTCTGCAATCCGGATCCCGAACATGGTGTTTGGTGAAACTGTATGAACGATCCGGATCGGGGACTACGATCCGGATCCCGAACAGGCAATTTTCTGGAAACCGTCTTTTGTGCTTCTGCAATCCGGATCGCCAAATCCAATCCGGATCGCCGTCGGTATTTCTTTCCAGAAAAGGCTGTTTTTGATCCGAATATTCTTCCTAGGGTTTCTAACCTATAAATAGCCCTTCCTTTTCATTTCTAGGGCATCCGAGGAAATAAAAAAAAGGTAGCCGAAAAGAAAAATCCACATATATAGAGAAGAGCGGAAATCATTAGATCTATTCAATGGTTCTTCATCTATATTGATTGATTTGATTCTAGGTTTTCCATACTCACATTTTGAGTAGAATCAAATCAATGAATACTTAGATGGTATTTCCGATCTATCTTTAATCTAAGTATTCGGCGGATCATCACCACCCAAATCAATCAACGATTTATCCCAAAATCGGCGCGTGGACTCGCGTGGCCTTGTGTGTCACGCCCCGAGGTCGAAACTGCGACCCGGGCTCGCCAACAGATCCGCCATCTGTACGGGAACTGCCGTACAGACGAAGCGTCTACCCTGCAAGTCAGAACTAAAACTAAAAACATGTATCAGAGCTGAACTATAAATCAAAAGCTGAAGAAAGCTACACAGGAAAACTGAAATAAATAAAGCTCCACTAATACAAAAATCCTCAATACAGGTCTCTCAAATGAAAAACAAAATACAAGCCTCACCCTCTCAGTACAAAAGTGGAATCATAAAACAACAGGGTACGTCTACCTCTGACTCAAATGCTGGTAAGGAACTACTCGGCCTCGTCCTCACCTCGATCTACTGTCTCCGTGCGAACCAAGCCGGAACAGCTGCCTCAAACCTGTCACCGCAGCGGGTGTGAGATCTACTGCAGAAGGCAGATCTCAGTGGGTACCGTCCCAATATCCACGGTATGCCCACTAAGTCTACTGGAGGCAAAACAGATAGGTATGCAGCTAGATAGATAAAAGGAAAGCAGGAAATGAACTACAGCTAATAAGTAACAACATCATGCTGAAGGAATACTACTCTGACCCTGCTATGCATACACTAACACTGCTAGTACTATGCCTCAAGTACTATGCTCAAAGGGAAACTCATCAATGAACATGCTATGCCATCACTCTCTCAATGTCACCCAATCTCAATGACTGCCTCATAGGGTCCAGTCAAGCCTGCGCCAAACCTACTGCCACCTCATCCACACTGGGACGGGACTTACGTAGGGCGTCCCACACGGACTATCTCAAGCGAACTCTAGTGTATCAACTAGTCGCATACATCGCAGCCTCGTCAGGCTCGGTATCATCATCGCACCCGGGGCGTAGCTCGAGGGGAGCGACCCCACCGAACTCAAGTAGCACAACTGTATCACTGTCTCATAAGCGGCACATGCAGGCTATAGTCCACGATCAAACAGATCGGCAACTCGATGCTCAAAAGTGCAACTCTGTCGGAAAAAGACTCCACGACTCAAATAGGAGAACCCAAACACTCTCACAGCTATGTCGGAGAACCCTCTACGACTCAATCTGATAATGCACAACCCATGGCTGAGTCAGGAAACCTCCACGACTCGATCTGCTAGAACCCCCAAAACTCTCAAGGCTAAGTAGGAAAGTCATCTCCACCACTGAATCAAAAATATGACCCATAATCTAGAGTAATCTCACTATCCCATAACGAGCTCAAAAATTAAATGACACTATAACTCATCTCAAAACTCAAAAAGAAACCCCTCGGCCCCCAGGCACGAGGTCTAATGCATCCTGAATCTATGCCATACCTCTGGCGAATTTAATTTAAAAACTACCTTTAAAAATGTCGATTTTTCTTAAAACGGGCTTTCTAGATTTTTAAACGATTCAGGTGTAATTATGGTGCCAACAAAACATGCCGTCTAGTGTCATATAGTATCTGGAGTATACTAAAAATAATATGGGGTTCTACAAAATTTTCTACAAATTTCCAGGCAACTATCAGATCTGAGAATCAGTGAAAATTTGCATAAAAATATGATCAATTTGCATTCAATAGCTTTAAAGGGCATCCCATACATTTTGGAGAAATTCCAACCCACCTGGAATGCTTTCCGCAGGCAATTGCTGAAATCGGTGAAACGCCGGATCCTCAAGCTGACGAAATCTCGAAAATTGCACCGTGCGCGCGCACACCGCCGCGAATCACTAAAAATCCTCGAAAGCTCGAGCACGATTAAATACATAAGTCCAAGTCCACCAGCATAAAGGTAATCCACAGCACAATTAAAATACATACCTGCAATATTAAGTCCGCAGCACCCCCAAGAAGCTCCATCATTAAACATCTGCCCACACCAAGTCTACTTACACAAAATAAATTCCATAAAGTCAATATTTTTATACTTGCTCCCAGCATAAAGAAAGTCCTCCATAACATCAACCTATTTAATTATAAGCTCACAACACCTCCAAGCATCCAAAATTACACACCCTGCTCACACTCTCAGCCACAAGCAGCACACTACAAATATATCCCTCTGCATACACATCCACTAATAGCTTACTCACACATGCTCTAAAATCCACTCACACATATAACCAGCATAATATCAGTACTCCATATGAATGCTCACATCTATAATTCACATAGATCACCTTCAACATTAGCATGCTTAAAAGCTCCAGTAGCACAATAATAAGTAATGTTCCCTTAACCACATTACACAATAGATCTACAATCCCACTTTACAAGCTTAAAGCATACTAACAATTAATATCCATATGTAGATTATCCTTTAATTCCACTTTACACACTCTTACCAATCCACCTCTCCAAACATTAAGCCCTTACACACTATTATCCACAACTGCCACAAGTCTACCAAAAAAAGAAAGCCCACCTCCATAAATCATTTAAATCCACCACATTCTACAGCACAAATAAGTCCACCCCAACATCAAAGCTGACACTTCAAATACAAGCTTCAATTAAACAATTTACACAACCAACAGCATGCTTGAAAGCTTTCTTTAGCACATTAATAACTTAATGTTCACTTCACAGTTTCAGCACAATTAATTCACATAACAATTCTCATAAGCTCCCAGCACCATCACGGCTCTAGTACACCACAAAAAATCCACTTACACAATTTACTTAAGTCCACGACGCATATAAGAAACACAAGAACTCAAACCACATTCTGATAGTCCCACATGAAGCACATTAATAAGCTCCAATCAGCAGCTACAAGTCCATCAACACTAACAACAAGCTCAATACACATTGCCAGGCTTCAATGCACACCTTCACACACTCCACATGCAACCATTACTGCATTTAACAAAAACCACCACAATTCACAACTCCACTGCACACTACAACACTCTGCACAAACAAATGCCCTTCACACTGCCCACCAAAGGTATTAATCAGCTCAAAATGCACCTTTAACAAAACCAAGTTCCACAACATAATTAATTAAAGTCAAAACAGCATACTTCCCTCAACCACAAAAATCACAAGTTCACCACACCACACAAACAAGGGCTCTAGTACACTTTAAATCCATCGAAGCACCAAAATCTCGAGCCAACTGTAAACTTCATCATCCACATTATCACCATAATCAGCATCATCGCCGAAATCCGCCACAAAGGGGATAACCTGAGAGAGAAAAGGGAACAAAAACCCGCGTCAACAAGGTCCACGAAAGCTCACGCGACGCCTGGCAACTTCAGCCCCACACCAAGCGCGGTAACAGCTCGCCGACTACAGTCCGAGCTCGCGCAAAGACCGCGCGCAGCAGCTGCGCGCGCGCGCTGCATGCGTCAGCCGCGCGCAGTGCGCGGCTTTGCGGCCAACACAGCGCCTACAAGGCGCGCTCCTGCGCGCTTTCAGCGCCCCCGCATGGCACCCCAGCGAGCAGACCGCGCGCCCCTGTGCGCGAGCTGCGCGCCCGGGCGACGCGCTTGCGCGCCCGCGCGCGCCTGCGCAGCGCGCGGGCGGCGCCCTGCGCGCTCCTGCGCAGCGCGCGGGCGGCGCCCTGCGCGTGCCTGTGCAGCGCGCAGGCTGCGCCCGCAGCGTGCCTGCGCCGCGCGGACCCGCTGCGCGCGCTCCAGCCGCGCGCGGCGCCTTTGTGCGCCCGCGCGGCCCCCGGCAGCGGCACACCTCCTCAGCCGAGCCTCAACCATGGACAACAAGTCCAAAAAACCTACAAAATAAAAAGACCAAACTCAACAAAACCGACAACCAACCTCGTACACAGCCGACGCGCTCCGCTCGGCCCCACGGCTCCTCGCAGTAGGTCCAGACCGTGCCATCTCTCAACCACCCAGCTCTTTCCAATTTGTTTTTTCCTCTTCCCTTTCCTTCTTTTTCTTCTTCTTCATCACCCAAGCTTTCCTCTGTTTCCATTAGCTTCCTCTGCTTCAAGAGGAGATGGGATAAATGGAGGTGATGACGTGGACTTAATTAGATGTGCCAATTAATAAGGGAGAGAGGGGGGTAGTTGGTTGCATTAATTGCACTACCCCAAAAAGATCACAGCTCACACTTCAAATTCATTACACACTAATCCACTTAATCCATTTCCCATTCTCTTTCTTTCCTTCTTTAAATTGCTGCTTCACATATAAAATCCTAAATTAAATAAATTAATTAATTAATCCAAATTAGGCCAACTCCAAGTCACTTTTTGCCTTCGGGGCCTCCGTACCGGTCCGAAACCTCCCGAACCCCACTGTAATCTGAAAATACACATGTCCACAGCTTTCTCTTCCCAAAAAGCTCAACCGTTGAGTCGGGGTGCTCAATCCAAAAACCGGCTCCAAATTTGTCAGTTCCGACTCACTTTTCGCCTTCGGGTCCCCCGCGTCAGTCCGGAAAAATCCCCGAATCAAGCTGGGGCTTTCTCAATGATCCGCATCAACCCGACATCAACAATAACCACATAAGCAACATGCCCGAGGAAATTTCTCCGCTCAACGCCCTCCCGCGCGGTCGGCGCGCCATCCGAAATCCCGGTACTCTACACTCTCCCCTTCTTAAAAAGGTTTCGTCCTCGAAACCAAAATAATTGCATAACTCAGGAGGGTGTCTCAAACAAATGGGGATAGAAGATCCCCAACTCACCGACAGCTCTCAGGTGGTGGTTCTTACTCATCATGATGGTTACACTGAATCCTCACCAAAGATAGATCTCGACTGCAAAATTTCTTGTCATATAAGAAAGACCTGCGTCGGTCGCTTCAAATAGCTCAAATTCCAACTCTCAAATCCCAAGTTCCAAAAGTAACAACCACGAATCGAACACCTCATTCCAAGGTTGCACTGCTCACCTAGCCAAGGCGTACTGACATAAAGTCCCTGCCGGAATAATGATATGCTAAAAGATCAATCAAAGAGCTCCAACTCAGCCCACCGGCGCTGCTTCAACCAAAATCTTCCTGAGTAACAAATACTTTAGGTACAAGGGCCTCAGGATAATTCCATGCTCTCTCTATCACTAGCAATAATCCATAACAATGCTGATATCAGACTCAGCTTTAACTCCTCGAAGCAATACCGGCCCTGCTTAGTCCAAAAGCTTCTGACCTCTGTCAATAGTATAGACTAATTCCCAACGACATTACTCTTCGTTGGGTCCTAAGTCACCCATGCAGCTGAAAACGCAAGGCCTAACAACGAACCTTCAGAGTCAAGTGCAACTCTCACAACTTGGCAACCAACTTCTCCTCTCTTAGAAGTTGTCGCACTACCCACAAGTGCTCTTCATGCTACAAGTCACTTCGGAAATAATCCAAATGTCCACGACGGTACTACCACCAACCCGTCCAATCACAGCTGGAACACTCAATTCCTCAAATCCTAAAAGCGGTAGGGCATTAGTCAGTTCACTTGACCACGCTGTAACTCATAATGTCCCTACCGGGTCCTGAACACCATCTGGGCACAGCCCTTGGCTGTAGGGTTCTGTAAGGCTATCAAACTCACAAGAGCATCTGCCGAAAATACAATCCAAACCTGTCTGTGCTCAACCCATCATAGAGCCCTCACTGTTGTGTACTACAACGTGGCACTGGGTTACACTGACCTCTCGATCCATCAGATCCCGCCACTGCGCTATCGGCTCACAGTCTTACGGGTGATACTCCAAGAGGTGCTATCGAGGTCGGCACAGTTCCAAACTATGTCAATCACTATCTCGATCTCCAACTCACCAGACAGCGGTTTCAAAACCAACACAGGTAGACTCATACCCGGGATCACACGGTGAGAAGAATATTCTTGAAGTCCCGGTGCCGACGTAGGCACATCCTCTACAGTCGCTAACAAGGCGATGCAACCACAACTCAACCTCTGACGTGCTCCAGCATCCTCTAAAACACACACCTCCTGACCGGGTCAACGGAGGGTCAACGGCCAACTACGACATCCTATGGTAGCCTAACGTTGGGATAACCAATCTCAACTCATGCTCAATCAACATCTCTGAACGGATGCAGGACTTAACTTAATGCTCAAATCCAAGGTCCTAACAGCTCTGGGCAGGACAGGCAACACTCATCCATGTGCTGTACGTGATCTGGAGCCTGACCCTCACGTGCATAAGCCAACAGTCTCATCTCTGGTCCACGTGAAGCTACCACTGCTCTACTGAAGCACACACAAGCGGTGCCGGCATCAACATGCTCTAACTCCAAAAACCATAGGGACATCCACTGATGCTGGTGGCCATCACTCTAACTGCCTCGGCATCACGGCCACATCAGCCTGACGGTACACCGGATGAACCTCTTCATCCTGAAGGGGTAGTGGGGCGTCGTCGCAAGCGGCAGATCCATGCGCACTACTTAGGGACACTCTGCCTGAAAAGTCCTGACACTGCTACTGGTGCTTCAACTGCCGAGAACCTCCAGGTCTCTGTCTCCTCTGAGACACATGTTCCCGAGACTGGAATCATGACAACCTGACCCAATCAACTAACCCAACATCCGACAATGCTGGACGTCTCTTACTCGAGCTAGTCCCTCGCTCTTCGTCCCTCAGGGACGTGATCACTGATCCACGGTCAAACCATCGAGAATGTACACTCGCTGCATCCAAAGTCGGCACTCGCCGCGAATGCACAAAGAGATAGGTATCTCGATGCAGTCCCCTCTCGAACATGATCAACCTTCTAGGCCTCATCCCGGGCAATATGGGGTACTCCGCTCCACAATTGCAGAACTCGCTCCCGGTCATCAACTATGCTCCCGGTGGTCCAGCAGGACGAACTCGACGCCACTAACTCTCGGCATCCCTATCCAAAGTGCATAACCAAGTGCACATGATGCTTCTCCTGGATGAACAATCTTCAAATAACTTTTCCCATAGCAGCAATCCAGTCCTCGGCCTTCCAAGGCTCCAAACTCGGTCCCGAAATTCTGCAGGGGATGGAACTGGATGAAATAAAACAACCGGTCAGCAACCTCTCGCTGCTTCTGCACCATCAGTGGCGCGATCAGGATCGAAGTTGACGACGTCGCGGCTGGAAGTACTACAAGCGATACCCCGGAAGATGCTCTCGGCTCAAGCATGTGCATCAAGCACTCCATGTTCTCTTCCTGGCGCCGCATCGCCTCAAAGTCTGGCTACTAGGGCCTGGAACTCTCAGACCTCACTCTGCTCTATCCATTCAGCCCCCCGCTGATCGGGCTCCTCATCCAAGGCCAACACGCCCTCACCATCGTACGGCGTCTCAGAAGCATCGAAGCCACTGCAACATAACAAACATTAGGACCAAAACTCTCTCGACCCAATCAAGCGAAAGTCTAAACATGTTAACCTTTCTAAAGTATTATGTTGTCTGCAGCCAACATAATCATCTTTAGAGAAATAACATGTAAGGTCACTCACCCCAATCCTCCGGGGGAGGTACAAACTCAATCAGGACTCTCGCTAAAATCACGTCTCTCACGACGGTCATCCTAATGTCCAACCAATAGCCTAGGGTCTCTAAGTCCTCAATGACCTATACACCTAGGCTCTGATACCACCTAAATCTGTCACGCCCCGAGGTCGAAACTGCGACCCGGGCTCGCCAACAGATCCGCCATCTGTACGGGAACTGCCGTACAGACGAAGCGTCTACCCTGCAAGTCAGAACTAAAACTAAAAACATGTATCAGAGCTGAACTATAAATCAAAAGCTGAAGAAAGCTACACAGGAAAACTGAAATAAATAAAGCTCCACTAATACAAAAATCCTCAATACAGGTCTCTCAAATGAAAAACAAAATACAAGCCTCACCCTCTCAGTACAAAAGTGGAATCATAAAACAACAGGGTACGTCTACCTCTGACTCAAATGCTGGTAAGGAACTACTCGGCCTCGTCCTCACCTCGATCTACTGTCTCCGTGCGAACCAAGCCGGAACAGCTGCCTCAAACCTGTCACCGCAGCGGGTGTGAGATCTACTGCAGAAGGCAGATCTCAGTGGGTACCGTCCCAATATCCACGGTATGCCCACTAAGTCTACTGGAGGCAAAACAGATAGGTATGCAGCTAGATAGATAAAAGGAAAGCAGGAAATGAACTACAGCTAATAAGTAACAACATCATGCTGAAGGAATACTACTCTGACCCTGCTATGCATACACTAACACTGCTAGTACTATGCCTCAAGTACTATGCTCAAAGGGAAACTCATCAATGAACATGCTATGCCATCACTCTCTCAATGTCACCCAATCTCAATGACTGCCTCATAGGGTCCAGTCAAGCCTGCGCCAAACCTACTGCCACCTCATCCACACTGGGACGGGACTTACGTAGGGCGTCCCACACGGACTATCTCAAGCGAACTCTAGTGTATCAACTAGTCGCATACATCGCAGCCTCGTCAGGCTCGGTATCATCATCGCACCCGGGGCGTAGCTCGAGGGGAGCGACCCCACCGAACTCAAGTAGCACAACTGTATCACTGTCTCATAAGCGGCACATGCAGGCTATAGTCCACGATCAAACAGATCGGCAACTCGATGCTCAAAAGTGCAACTCTGTCGAAAAAGACTCCACGACTCAAATAGGAGAACCCAAACACTCTCACAGCTATGTCGGAGAACCCTCTACGACTCAATCTGATAATGCACAACCCATGGCTGAGTCAGGAAACCTCCACGACTCGATCTGCTAGAACCCCCAAAACTCTCAAGGCTAAGTAGGAAAGTCATCTCCACCACTGAATCAAAAATATGACCCATAATCTAGAGTAATCTCACTATCCCATAACGAGCTCAAAAATTAAATGACACTATAACTCATCTCAAAACTCAAAAAGAAACCCCTCGGCCCCCAGGCACGAGGTCTAATGCATCCTGAATCTATGCCATACCTCTGGCGAATTTAATTTAAAAACTACCTTTAAAAATGTCGATTTTTCTTAAAACGGGCTTTCTAGATTTTTAAAACGATTCAGGTGTAATTATGGTGCCAACAAAACATGCCGTCTAGTGTCATATAGTATCTGGAGTATACTAAAAATAATATGGGGTTCTACAAAATTTTCTACAAATTTCCAGGCAACTATCAGATCTGAGAATCAGTGAAAATTTGCATAAAAATATGATCAATTTGCATTCAATAGCTTTAAAGGGCATCCCATACATTTTGGAGAAATTCCAACCCACCTGGAATGCTTTCCGCAGGCAATTGCTGAAATCGGTGAAACACCGGATCCTCAAGCTGACGAAATCTCGAAAATTGCACCGTGCGCGCGCACACCGCCGCGAATCACTAAAAATCCTCGAAAGCTCGAGCACGATTAAATACATAAGTCCAAGTCCACCAGCATAAAGGTAATCCACAGCACAATTAAAATACATACCTGCAATATTAAGTCCGCAGCACCCCCAAGAAGCTCCATCATTAAACATCTGCCCACACCAAGTCTACTTACACAAAATAAATTCCATAAAGTCAATATTTTTATACTTGCTCCCAGCATAAAGAAAGTCCTCCATAACATCAACCTATTTAATTATAAGCTCACAACACCTCCAAGCATCCAAAATTACACACCCTGCTCACACTCTCAGCCACAAGCAGCACACTACAAATATATCCCTCTGCATACACATCCACTAATAGCTTACTCACACATGCTCTAAAATCCACTCACACATATAACCAGCATAATATCAGTACTCCATATGAATGCTCACATCTATAATTCACATAGATCACCTTCAACATTAGCATGCTTAAAAGCTCCAGTAGCACAATAATAAGTAATGTTCCCTTAACCACATTACACAATAGATCTACAATCCCCACTTTACAAGCTTAAAGCATACTAACAATTAATATCCATATGTAGATTATCCTTTAATTCCACCTTTACACACTCTTACCAATCCACCTCTCCAAACATTAAGCCCTTACACACTATTATCCACAACTGCCACAAGTCTACCAAAAAAAGAAAGCCCACCTCCATAAATCATTTAAATCCACCCACATTCTACAGCACAAAATAAGTCCACCCCAACATCAAAGCTGACACTTCAAATACAAGCTTCAATTAAACAATTTACACAACCAACAGCATGCTTGAAAGCTTTCTTTAGCACATTAATAACTTAATGTTCACTTCACAGTTTCAGCACAATTAATTCACATAACAATTCTCATAAGCTCCCAGCACCATCACGGCTCTAGTACACCACAAAAAATCCACTTACACAATTTACTTAAGTCCACGACGCATATAAGAAACACAAGAACTCAAACCACATTCTGATAGTCCCACATGAAGCACATTAATAAGCTCCAATCAGCAGCTACAAGTCCATCAACACTAACAACAAGCTCAATACACATTGCCAGGCTTCAATGCACACCTTCACACACTCCACATGCAACCATTACTGCATTTAACAAAAACCACCACAATTCACAACTCCACTGCACACTACAACACTCTGCACAAACAAATGCCCTTCACACTGCCCACCAAAGGTATTAATCAGCTCAAAATGCACCTTTAACAAAACCAAGTTCCACAACATAATTAATTAAAGTCAAAACAGCATACTTCCCTCAACCACAAAAATCACAAGTTCACCACACCACACAAACAAGGGCTCTAGTACACTTTAAATCCATCGAAGCACCAAAATCTCGAGCCAACTGTAAACTTCATCATCCACATTATCACCATAATCAGCATCATCGCCGAAATCCGCCACAAAGGGGATAACCTGAGAGAGAAAAGGGAACAAAAACCCGCGTCAACAAGGTCCACGAAAGCTCACGCGACGCCTGGCAACTTCAGCCCCACACCAAGCGCGGTAACAGCTCGCCGACTACAGTCCGAGCTCGCGCAAAGACCGCGCGCAGCAGCTGCGCGCGCGCGCGCTGCATGCGTCAGCCGCGCGCAGTGCGCGGCTTTGCGGCCAACACAGCGCCTACAAGGCGCGCTCCTGCGCGCTTTCAGCGCCCCCGCATGGCACCCCAGCGAGCAGACCGCGCGCCCCTGTGCGCGAGCTGCGCGCCCGGGCGACGCGCTTGCGCGCCCGCGCGCGCCTGCGCAGCGCGCGGGCGGCGCCCTGCGCGTTCCTGCGCAGCGCGCGGGCGGCGCCCTGCGCGTGCCTGTGCAGCGCGCAGGCTGCGCCCGCAGCGTGCCTGCGCCGCGCGGACCCGCTGCGCGCGCTCCAGCCGCGCGCGGCGCCTTTGTGCGCCCGCGCGGCCCCCGGCAGCGGCACACCTCCTCAGCCGAGCCTCAACCATGGACAACAAGTCCAAAAAACCTACAAAATAAAAAGACCAAACTCAACAAAACCGACAACCAACCTCGTACACAGCCGACGCGCTCCGCTCGGCCCCACGGCTCCTCGCAGTAGGTCCAGACCGTGCCATCTCTCAACCACCCAGCTCTTTCCAATTTGTTTTTTCCTCTTCCCTTTCCTTCTTTTTCTTCTTCTTCATCACCCAAGCTTTCCTCTGTTTCCATTAGCTTCCTCTGCTTCAAGAGGAGATGGGATAAATGGAGGTGATGACGTGGACTTAATTAGATGTGCCAATTAATAAGGGAGAGAGGGGGGTAGTTGGTTGCATTAATTGCACTACCCCAAAAAGATCACAGCTCACACTTCAAATTCATTACACACTAATCCACTTAATCCATTTCCCATTCTCTTTCTTTCCTTCTTTAAATTGCTGCTTCACATATAAAATCCTAAATTAAATAAATTAATTAATTAATCCAAATTAGGCCAACTCCAAGTCACTTTTTGCCTTCGGGGCCTCCGTACCGGTCCGAAACCTCCCGAACCCCACTGTAATCTGAAAATACACATGTCCACAGCTTTCTCTTCCCAAAAAGCTCAACCGTTGAGTCGGGGTGCTCAATCCAAAAACCGGCTCCAAATTTGTCAGTTCCGACTCACTTTTCGCCTTCGGGTCCCCCGCGTCAGTCCGGAAAAATCCCCGAATCAAGCTGGGGCTTTCTCAATGATCCGCATCAACCCGACATCAACAATAACCACATAAGCAACATGCCCGAGGAAATTTCTCCGCTCAACGCCCTCCCGCGCGGTCGGCGCGCCATCCGAAATCCCGGTACTCTACATTGTGGATTCAAGGTGCAACCGCTCTCGTGGATTCGGAGCGAGGTACGTTCGTGGATTCGAAGCGTGCCATTGGGTGAAGACCGTGGATTCGGTTGGACGTCGTGGACTCGACGTTGGACGCTGTGGATTCAGCGTTGGGCGCGGATCGTGGATTCGAGAAGCGTCGTGGAGCGAGCGGAGAAGATCTACTAGGAGCGTATGGTAAGAGGTTGAGTCGTCAGTGAGTACGCTATATCACCTTGTACGTGTGTTAATTCTAGTGGATTTCGCCGTGTTATCGGTCCCGTAGTTTTTTACTCCGGTTTGGAGTTTTTCCACGTAAAAATCTTGCGTGTTCTTTTATTTTTCCGCATTGGGTTTATTTGCGCAATGATTTTTTGAGTGTTTATTGTTTACACCTATTCACCCCCCTCTAGGTGTTTTTTCCCCTATTTAGATCCTTATTAACCTAAACCCAACATGGAGTTGGTCAAAAAGTTTGATTTAGAAAACTCTAAAGATTTTCCGACTCCAATGGGAACTAGTAATAAAGGATTAGGAAGTGAATCTTTTAGTGAGAATGTAGACGAGAAACTTTATCGCAGTATGATTGGAAGTCTACTTTATCTCACGGCTAGTCGCCCGGACATATCCTTTAGTGTTGGGATTTGCGCGAGATATCAATCAGCACCAAAGGAGGTTCACCTGAAAGCGGTGAAACGGATCATCCGGTATATCAAAGGAACAATCAATTTCGGAATTTGGTATCCTATGGGAACAAGTTTGGATATTGTTGGATACTCAGATGCCGATTGGGCAGGATCTGTGGATGATCGGAAAAGCACGAGTGGTGCATGCTTCTATCTTGGCCATTGCCTTGTTGCATGGCACAGTAAAAAGCAAAACTGCATAGCACTCTCGACTGCCGAAGCGGAATATATTTCAGCGGGAAGTTGTTCAACCCAACTGATTTGGATGAAAAGCGTGTTGAGCGACTTCCGGATTTCAGCATCTTCGGTAACAATTCTTTGTGACAACACTAGTGCTATAAACATTTCCAAAAACCCTGTGTTGCACTCAAGAACAAAACACATTGAACTTAGATATCATTTTCTTAGAGAGCTAGTTGAATCAAATATTCTTCAACTTTCATATATTTCAACTGAAGATCAATTAGCTGACATTTTAACAAAACCTTTGGATCAAAAACGATTTATTCACTTGCGTAAAGCAATTGGAATGCTTTCCTTGAAATAATCTCTTTTTGAAACCAATGCTTAGGTTAGGTTTTGTTTTTGTGTTTTTGTTCTTTATCTATGTTTGTACATAGGACATTAATTGAGCATTAGTTATATTGACTTTAATTGCATCCTTTCACGCATTTAGAAATTTATTATGCTTTTGATATCATAATATTTCAATGTTGCAATGATCATTTATGTTAATTAAGTCATCTTTTAAGTGATCAAAGTCAATTTCTCTCTCAATGATCTCTTGGTATAGTCATTATCTTATTTGACTATTTAGTCGAGTATGAATGCGAGATCAATTTTTGGTTGAATACCTTATATCTTAAATAATTGATAGCCAATTGAGGGGGAGTCAAAGAAAAGTAATATGCTCAAAAGATGTGGAAAGAGTTACATCCCAATGAGGAGTGTGAAAACTACCACCACATGGAGGAAAGAGCTACCACCTCGGTCGTCCGAGTACTGTGTGCAGCTACCACATGTATACCAAGCATGGTTTTTCAATTTTTGAATTAAATAAAATGCATATTGAAATACTTGACTCTGTCAAATTTCAAGGTTGGTATAAGGTGGGAATTTTAATGAAAAGATGCTCAAAGAGCCACTCTCTTCAACAGATTGTCTAGATATATTATCTAATTTATTTGGGATTTCAAACATCTATTGATCTTTGTATTTCATTTTCTTTACCAAATTGATGATTTGATAAAGGCATTACGCATAATGTCACGCCCCGGGGGTTTCGTTCAGCGGAAGTATTTAGGAAAACGGGTTTGATTAGCGTGTCCAAAAATTTTGTTTGAAATTCCTTTCTTCCCGGAGCGTGCCCAGACCCGCCGCATATACAGGATCGCTCTGTAAACGGACAGAGTCTCCCCTGTAAATGCACGGCGTAGCGTTTAGTACATGTTCCGAGTCACACACACGACCATTCAATCACAACAATCAGTAACAGATTTCATTATTCTAACCATTCAAACATTTGGCCGATCGATTTGGAAAGGATAAATCCTCAGATTTGAAAGAGCGCCCACCCGGCACTTATGATTTGAAAACTAGTTTTGAAATCAACATAAATCCACAGGGTTTTGAAAACGGTGCCCACACGACACCCAAGGTTTGAAAACTCATTTCGCAATCCATAAATCCCCAAGGTTTTGAAATCAGTGCCCACACGACACTTAGATTTTTAAAACGGTTTTCGCAACTTTTCTTTGGTTTTGCTTTTCTTTTTCAAATGGCCCACATAGATAAAAAGGAATGTAATGCATAAAAGAGTAACCAAATACCGACATCCACGTCGACCCCACGGGGGTATCGAGAACCTCACACGTATCAACAAAGTAAATGAAATGCGAGATAAATAAAGAAATACAGTCCAGGGTTCCCGGCAACCCGGAAGCTCCCGCCCCGTCCTCTCCGTCGTCTACCTCTCCCTCCGCCCAGTCCCTGTCACAAAGTGGGGCGTCAGTAACGAGTAATAATAGAGCAGGATAAAAAAACAGTAAAGCAAACCGTGACCGCAACCGGGCAACCGCCCTCTCCAGAGGGAAACCACAATCTGTGCACCTGTAACCTGCTATACCGGGCCCCGTCGGATAACCAAACCGACGGCCCATACCGTACCTGCACATCCCGACCGCGTCGGACAACTAAACCGACGGGTCGCACCGCTCGCACCTCGGCGCCTCAACCCCACAACTAATAAGGGGCCCCACTACGTCACCTCGTGGGTATACACGGGTCATAGACCTCTTTTCCGGAAAAGTGCACCCCTCACGGTGGCCAAACCGTGGGTGCACGTGTTGCAGCCTCGAGCACAGTAACCACAATATATGAACGATAGTAAGATGATAATCACAAGGTGTATGCAATAATAGAGAGTAACCACCATACATGAACGACGGTAAGATAACAATCACAATGTCTATGCAATAATAGAGAGTAACCGCGATATGTGAACAATAATAAGATGATGATCCCAACGTCTATGCAATAATAGAGAGTAACCGCGATATGTGAACAATAATAAGATGATAATCCCAACGTCTATGCAATAATAGAGAGTAACCGCGATATGTGAACAATAATAAGATGATAATCTCTAAGCATGAGCGACACATGAATTATTTAAGTTAAAAGCCAACGGAGATCGACGCTAATTACCACGCTTAACCCACCTGTCGCCTGTAGCGTTCCGCGTTCGCCTCCTTCGCGTTCCGGCGCGCTCCCCAACGCTTGTCCTCGTCGGCACCGGGCGGAAAAAGAGAGGGATCGTCCTATTTGGGTTCGTCGGATCTTGCGGGGAGGCGATCGGTTTCCTCCTTCTCCTCGTCGGGATCTCGCGTCGCCTCGATGCGGGTGGAAGACGGCTTCGGTTCTCACTTGTGCGAAGGAAAAAGAAAGGGAATGGGGAACCCAATCCCTCAGCCCTTATTAATTAGCCGTTTAGGTGCAAACGGGTCTAAACCCAAGTCCAACTAAACGTAACCCCGCCTAGACCAAAGGTGCATTAGGTTAACATCGATTTCGCTCAAATTAAATCAGATTAAATTTAATTAACTCCAATTGAATAAATTTAGATCAGAATTAACAAAATAAAATAAATTAAATCAAATTAACCTAAACCCGGGCCTGGTTTACCTCTGCGGAGGTGGCTGAACACTGCGACCACTTCAGGAATTTATTCCGGACGATTCCGGGGTCGAAAAACAGATCCGTTCGCGCCGCTGGCCTCCGTTTCGCGAGCTTTATTCTCTAAAAATACCCGCGAGCCCCGTCGGCCTGCCCAAAAACAACGCAAGAAGAGTCGTACCCTGGACCCCTTAGCCGAAAGGCGGTTCAAGAAAAAAAACAGGAGAGGCCAGAAGGGACCAAAAACCAGCGGTTATTACACATAAGATCATGTTAGATGTGATTGAAGTTGTTCAACTTTAAGGGATTTAATTTTTATAAATTTTTGTTTCGTTATTTGAGTATTTTTGATAGATTTTGTATAATCTATTTCTTGTTGTATGAAACAATGATTTTTATTTAAAGTTGATACGCTAAAGTGCTTACATACTTTTTCTGGATTTTATGGAATTTTTCTAAATTATTCTGAAGAAAAAGTTGGAGCTGATCCGGATTGGACAAGCCGATCCGGATCCCGAACGCAGGTATTTCCTGCGGGTAGCCGATTCGGATTGGATTCACGATATGATCCGGATCACGGCTAGGGCTTTATGAAGAACGAAAGGGTTTTGATTTCTTTTACTGCAATCTTTTGTTCTTAAGACTCCAGAGCTTCTCTCTCTAGAATTTATCCTTTTTGGAGCCTTCCAAACTCAAGTTCTTCGATTCTAAGACACTTCTTAAAACACAAAGAACTTGCAGCAATGGTGATCACCTAGATTATATTTCTTCTCGCTGCCATGGTTCATGCTAAAAATACTGTCAAGCCTAAAAGGGCTAAGCAAACGAAGAAGACTCAGAGTGATTCCGAGACGGAAACAGAGACGGATTCGATTGACTGGGATAACCTTGAGGTCGAGGAAACTGTCCCTATTGTCTCCAAAGGGAAGGCAACTGCTGAAGCTTCTAAGACTAAGCCTCCGTGTCACGCCCCGGGTGTAAACCAGAACCCGGGCTCGTCTACAGATCCGCCGTATACACGGAATTTTCCGTGTATACGAAGCGCTGGTAACCTGCTCAAATATAAAAGATATAATAAAAGAGCATAAACAGAGCTAAACTAGAACTAATACATCTCAGATAAAGCTGAAAAGTAAAGTGCAGAAATAAACTCTCAATAATACAAATATCTCTCCCAGCTCACTGATCAAATACAACCAGCCGGTCGCAGCCGGACCCAAAAGAAATGAAAAGTAGAGTATCTGAGAGTATCTGGGGTACATCTAGTAACTGAACTGGTGCCTGGGTAGACCGCTATCTAATCCGCGATCCACTTACCTCGGTCCGCTGAGGAGGGTCCCGCAACTCCCGCAGACGACTCTGCAAAACAAAGGGAAAGAGAAAAGAGAAAGCAGTGGGGGTGAGAACTACTGTAAACAGCAGCCTCCCCCTAGTGGGTAGACCTCACTCAAATGTGCCCACTAGGACTATAAGAGGCGGAAGAATGAACAAAGGTGGTAAGCTGAAACAAAACTGCTGATGATGAATGAAGCTACCACTACATGCCTCTAATGAGCTAACAGATAGTATAGCTATATGTATGCATCAGAAGGTAAATGCCTGTCTGCCTAGACCCAATCGATACACCAGTAAGCACTGGTACTGCCTGCTCTGCCTGCCTGCCCAATCGGGTATGCTGGCCACACATAACACCGATAGGGGATGAGAGTCCCGAGGACTCGAAGCCTGTAAAAACGCACACTCCGGAGTGGCACTCGAGGGGAGCGACCCACACGAGTATAATGCCTGGGTAACAAGTGCCAAAATAATGCCTGGGCAACAAGTACCAAATCAGCAGGACTGGATCATGACTCTGATCAAAGTGGGAGAGCCCATCCACTAAAAGGAGACCCGATCTCAACCCGATGCAAGATAAACAAATAGTGGGAAATCCCATCCACTAAAAGGAGACCCGATACCCAATCTGATGCAATAACCACTGTCTGGTCAACCGCCCAAGGTCCGCGGTTGCCGCAATACCCTGCCACCAAACCTGCCTGTCCCCAAAATCCAAGATCCACAATCGGGTAGAATAATCGATATCCGGTCAACCGCCTACGGTCCGCGGTTGCCGCAATGCCCTGTCCTCACAGTCTGCCTGTCCCAAAACCCACAACTGTCTGACTACACTATCCCAGCCCCTGCTCGAACCCGAGCGTACTATCCCCCAAATGTAGACAAAAGAAGAGAAAAGCATGGTTTCTCCTAAGTCAATTCCAGCATGATAGTGTAGCAGAAAAAGGTGGCCTAACTAAATGTCCAATCAAGCATGCAAGGTCCATTGTTCAAAAGCAGAGTTTAAGTATTATGATCTTTCCCCATAACAGGGATGCCACTAATTAAACTTCCATTTGCCAAGTAATCCCATGTCCATTTATCACATAAACATAAGAGGTCCCAATGTGTACAAGCAATATAGTCCAATTCCCAATTACCCTGCCATCATTACTTTTTACCGGTTCATTTAGCAATGTAATAAAAGCAACTCAAATAGGCCTAGTGGGGACATCACAAGTAGGAGGTTAAACAACGGTACCCACCTCGAGCGCTAAATCCAAGTTCCGACGGCGCAGTCCGCACTCGATCTCCAAGAATCTCCGCAATACTGCGAATCGTGCCGACAAAATTCCCCGAAAAATACACTGCGATCTACGCGACGATCCGGTCGAAACAAGTACCTGCACGTTTTCCCACGATTTTTCTGTGCTGAGAACGAAAATCGACAAGAGGACTACCTCAAACAATCCTTCATCCCAAAACAGCAATATAAGAATCTGTAAAAAGAGGTTCCTCACCCTCAGGGAAAATCCACGGAAATCCAAGAAAATTCCAGTAGACTCCTCGCGATGTGTAGATGCAAATCCCCTTTTGAATCGCCCTGTTTCGATGCTCGAGCGCGAAGTTATCGCCAAAACAAGATGGTGCTGTCCGAAAACTCCGCGACGGAAAAAGGGTCACAAAGAAGCCACAAAATCACCATCAAAACCTCGGAATCTGATGAAACTCACAAAAGAGAAGATGAAGCCCTACCTGTCTAGAATCCGATGGCGTAAAAATCGTGAAAATAGGTTGTCGGGGTGAACCGGGGGAGCTTGAACACCGAGAAGCGACGAATCAGGTAGCTCAAGAACAATCGTCGCGCCGCGCCGGAAAAATTGCAAACCTCGGGATCCGAACCTCCACAATTCTCGGGAATGCTACAGTGGATAGAGGATTGGGAGAGGAAAATTTGTCTAAGAGGGAGCTCGGGCTGGAAATGCACAGGAAGAGAGAAATCGGGCTTCAAATGCCTAAGGGAGCTTAAAAAGGAGAAAAAAATCCATTTTAATGGATTCGGGCCGCAATTCGGCCCGGATCCGCCAGCCCGGGTCGGACGCGCCCCGTCCGACCGGGCGGAGCCAACCAGACGGCGACACGCGTCCCCACAGGGGATCGGCGCGCATCCCGCACAGCGGACAGCCGTGCGGGGCACGCCGCCGCCCGACGCGTGTCCCGACCAGCCGACCGCCGCGCCTGCCCGCACAGTAGCCGCTGCCCCTCCTGCCCGCACAGTTGACCAGCCTATCGGGAGGCGCCACGCGTCCAGTCTCTGACCGCTGCACCCAGTGCACGAACCTCCATGCACCGCACCAGTAACACTCTGCCACGTGTCCACCGCGGTGCACCGTGAACCCAAGCCAGCCATCCTGCTCCCTGCGCCGAGTGCTGTGAGCCGACCAACCAACAGATGCCACGTGTCCCCGCCTTGGTGCACGCCCGCGCGGTGGACCGGCCGCCTGCCCGCGCCCCCGCCGCTGCTGCCCGCGCCCTCAGCGCCTGCCCGCGGCCCTCCGCCGCCTGCCCGCCGCCTTCCGCCGCCCTCCGCCGCCGCCCGCCGCCGCCGGCCGCCGCCGGCGATCGCCGGAAATACTGTTCCGGCGTGAACAGTAACCCGAAGCCCAAAATTCATGCAAATACACTGTCTGAAGCGTTTTCGCGCGCTGAATCCGATTTTGACGTCCGTTTCGCCAAATTCCCACTCTAAAAATTGCCGGATGCCCCCGGAAGAGCGTTCTTGGTCCAAATCTCGCGCCGAGCCCAATCTCAATATCCGTTTTGCACGCAAACACCTCTAAACGACCGACGGGGTCCCCCGATCACCCACGTGATCCATTTTAAGCCCGAAGTCTAACACTTGTGTCCAATCATGCCCCGAACACCTCCAGCACCCCGCGTAGGCCTCCAGTGGCCACCCCAAAGCATCGCAACAGCTCTGCGGAGATCCAGGTCATCACACTCCGCCTACTGCTGCAAAAAAAGGAAAAGCCCCTATGGATCCAAGTCCAACCGGAACAAAAAGAAAAAGCGTCGCAAGAAAAAGAGGAAGTGCTCGGGGCATTTCGATTGAAGAACCACTTGCTAGCCAGCCTCCTTCTCAAGACTTCATCAGCTCCGCAAGGATCAAAGATTTTGAGAAAAGGGAATGCATTGGCGAAAGACATGTCAATGTCAAGGCAATGAAGGAACGATCTACACTCTTTGGGACTTTGTTTGACCAGGCAGGTCTTGCTCCCATTTGCCATTTCCCTGAGACTACTGGGTATTGTCCTCACTCAGTACGAATGTTTTATCAAAATGCTTCAAGTCTAGTTGATCAGGACGAGGGACGTCGAGAATTTCAAACATTGGTTAAAAATGTCAAGATTAAAGTAACACCTCAACTGATTGGAGAGGTGTTAGGGATGAAGGCCAGAGTTGATGGACCTCATTATCTGAAAACTCAAAACTTCAACACCAACTCCTGGAGAGTGGTAGTTAATGGAATTTGTCTTCTAGATACTCTGTCGACAGGAAATTCCGTCTTTTCAAAAGAACTTCGACCGGAGTATCGCTACGTGAACTTCATTGTTTGCTATAACATTCTTCCAAACATGAATACAAAGGTTCTTCGATGGGATAGGATGCTATTTCTTTATCTTCTTGGAAACCCCGCAGCGGTAATGGGAGCTAACTTAAACATTCCTTACCTCATCTGGTCAAGGATGGCGCGCTATATGGAACATGCTCACCCTACAGAGAGACTCCCTTATCCTATGATAATTATGCGCATCCTTCAAAAATTTAAAGTTGACACAAGTGCGAGCTCCTACATGTACAGCCTAGGAACAATCAATGAAACAACAATAGTGAAGTCTCTCTCGACTAAACAAGATGACCCCCCATCACCTCCTAGCCGACAAAGAACACAACCACAAGCAACAACTTCTGCACCACGAGCAACACCTCCCGTTCCACCTGCACATCAAGCACCTCCATCAACTTCTGATGATGATGATGATGCTTCGGTTAACTCAATCTATAAGGAACAACAGCGTCTCTCCAACGAGCAAGAACGCATGTCTACCGAGTTCGCTGAAATGAAAGAGGATCTTAGAGAGGTTAAGAAAGAGCAAGCTTCGATGATCAAGGATCTTAGAGAAGTTAAGAAAGAGCAAGCTTCAATGAACAAGCGCATCAAGAAAATGTTTCAGAAGCTAGGATGCATCAGCTCTGAGGATTCTGAATAATGTTTTACTCTAATCTTCTCTTTTGCAGGTTTTTAAGTTTTCGTTTTTTTTAGTTCTCAAGTTTTTTCTTCGTATTTAAACTTTTTATCTCTCCTTACATTGTATTAATTTTGGCTGAGTTTTGTGACAAAAAGGGGGAGAGAGTTTAGAGAACTTTGAACAGTGATTAAACAGTGAACTGTGCTCTGTGATTGACAATGCTTGAGAGTGAGAAGTACGTTAAACTTTGAACCTTGAAAGGTAAGTATCACAACTTTTGCAACTTTTGGTTTTGTATTGTGATTGCATGCATGTCTCGACTAACTATTCGATTAACTATTTGGGCATGTTGTCACGCCCCGGGGTCAAGACTGTACCCTGGGCTCGCCAACAGATCCGCCGTCCCTACAGGAAGCCCTGTAGAGGCGTAGCGTCTAACCTGCAAAAAGGAAGATACTACACTAAACAGAAATCAGAGCAAAATAAACTGCTAGAAGTAAAATAAGTACAACTCTCATAATACAATAAGTCCTCACCAACAAATACAAAAGTCTCTCAAAGAAAGAAGAAAAGTACAACTAGATACCTCACTACATAATCTCTCAAATATGACACAACCAAAATATAAGGGTACCTCTATAACACACTGAAGCTGAAGGGGGAAGGGATCTATCTCGCGACTCCCTTACCTCGGTCTGGAAGAGCAGGATCAGCAACTGGCACCGCAGGAACTGGAGCTGAAGTCCCTGGGGAAAAGACACCACGACGGGCGTGAGAACTACCTCCCACAGTAGTTCTCAGTGGGTGCCGCCAACAAGCCCAACGGCCTGCCCACTAAGTCTACTAGAGACAAAAATTAACAAAAGAAATGCAGTATGAAAAGCTGGAAAGTAAACATCTACTGCTACTATGCCTCTATCTACAATGCCCAAGGGAAAAGAACAGGAGGACGATATGCCACTACTGACACTCAACTCAGAATACCCAATCCAAACTGACTGCCACAACGAGTCCAGTCAAACCTGCGCCTACCTACTGCTGTAGGTACGTCCGGTACTCCAACCCGGTTTCTAGCTCAATCTCAAAGCTGGTACTACAACCCGGTCTCGCCTACTCCGGAGTGGCACTCGAGGGGAGCGACCCGCTCGAGTCAAATAACTGCGCAACACTGTCAAGCACAAATGTGGCACATGCAGGCTATGATCCAATCACTATCTCACTCACTGGCTAAAAATCCACACTGTCACTATGACCATGTCCCAAGGATCCCAGATCCACTATCACTATCACTATGCAAACTGGTCTACAGACTGCGACAGACGCCACTCGGTCCCCAGACGCGAGTGCAAATGAAATCCCCAGCTAAAAAACCTCCCGGCCCACGACTCGGGGAAAAATCACTATGACCAGAGTGACTAGAATACTACCACTGTGGAAAAGCTAAGGTGATAAATAATTCTGATGTATGTTCAAGTTACTGTAGTTTAATGGCGCATGATAATTAAATAACAGGCAATTATGCTAAGTTAAATTCCCAAGTTGCAGAGTTTATCAAAAGATCGACAGATTTAGCAATTAGCTACAGTGGTTTTCAACATACAGTTTACACATATTATCTGGCTCATATACTATGCATGCTACTATATTTGTAGAATCAGAGTGCAGTCCATAGAATTTGAAAGCAGGATCACCCACCTGATCGCGCTAACTGTCCGGGGTCGCACAGATAAAAAGCCCAGAAACTGATAAAACTCCGAGTCCACTAAGCACAGAGCACCATAGTGGTGCTTACAAAGTCTTGGGTACAACAACAATTCCACATTTACATTAAATTCCACACTAATTCCTTATACAAAAATCTGCAAGATTAGTCACTGTTCAAACGTAATTTCCACCTGAAAATAATTTTTCAGAAATTCCAATAAAAATATCACGACGATCCTCGCGAAGTGTAGATGTCGATAGGCTCTTGAATCGTCGAATTCCGATGTCCAGAAGAGGAGATAAAAATCTGCGAAGTGAGTGCTGTCCAGGAATCTCACAGCAAAACAGCGGCTCAGTAATGCCTCGAAAACCATGCCAAAAACCCAAATCTAGGCAAGACACTCAACACGAAAGTCGATGATTTACCTCTCGTGAATCCAACGCCGCAAAAATTGCTGAAAACGGCTGTCGGGGTAGCTCTGTGGAATTTTTAGACCGAAATGCGACGACAACGGGCCTCCAACAGAATTCCGTCGCTCGGCACTACGAGGCAGAAAACACAGTCGTCGCGGCTTCCAGAAACTCAGAAACTTCACCGGAAGATGCACAAGAGGGAGAGGAAGAACTTTTGTAAAAGGCTCAAGAGCCAATTCCCTCGGAAAAAGCCTCAAAATCAAGGCCCAAAGGGCCTATTTATAGCCTCTCCCCGAAATGCAGCCCAAAAAGCCACTTAAGTCACTTTCGGGCCCAACTTTCGGGCGCCCGAAAGTTTTCGGGCTGCTACAGTAACGGGCCGGCCCGTTACTGTATGCGCCCGAATCTTCCTCAGGCCGCCACGTGTCCCTTATCCGCCTTCTGCACCCGGCGCACGAACCCCGACGAATCCAGCGGCGCCACGTGTCCCGACCAGGCGACGTGCACCGCTGCGCCCGACCAACCACGGGGCGCCACGTGGCGCCCCCACGCCGACCCGGTCAACGCGCACGTCGCGTGACGTGCGCGGCCGCGCGGCCGTCGGATCCGGGTCGGGCATGCGCCCCGAGGCACCGCCTCAGCCGCCACCGCCGTGTGGACCGGGTGCACCAGAACCCGCCAACCACACAACGCCACGTGTCCCCGGTCTACCCTGCACCAGAGCCAAGATTTCGTGGACCGTGTGCACAACACCGCACCAACCACGAGATGCCACGTGGCCTACCCTCGGTCCACCGTGCACCCCGCCAAGGCCGTGGACCGCGCCCGCTGCGCCGGCCAACCGCAGCGCGCCACGTGGCCCGCGCCCGGTGCACGCGCCCCGCGGTGGACCGCACGCCTGCGCCGCCCTCCGCCGCCGCGTTCCGCCGCGCTCCGCCGCCGCCGGCGCCTCTCCGGCCGCCGGAACAGTGACCCAAACCTCGATTTTCGTGTTTTTGCGTCCGGGCTCCGAAAAATTCAAGTAAATAGTCCATTTCGCTCGTTTTCGCGCGCTGAATCCAAATCCGAGGTCCGTTCAGCCAAATTCCGCTTCTAAAATTTCCCAAAATTTCCCGGAAAAGTAAACTTGATCCAATTTCCGTTCCGGGTCACATTCTTAGCTCCAATAAGCGCGCAAATACCTCACACACCCAAAATGGACTCTCAGCAAAGAAAATAAGCTCCAATTTCACCAGAAACCCAAATCTGGGGCCCGACACGCACACACACGCTCCCTGAAGCCTCCAAACCAACAGTAAACCCTAAAGTGGGGATTCGGGTCCTCACATCCTCCCCCACTAAAAGAAAGTTTCGTCCTCGAAACAAACACGGCTCAAAAGGGAGTCTCCAAGCCCAAAGGTAAGCATCCATCAACACCAACTCCAACTCCCCAGTCGCTACAAACTCTCCACAAAGCGCGTCCAACCGCGGATAAAGCTCAGGAATTCCCAAACACTGGGGACGAGGTAGAACAGCCAACTCTACGCGTCCAAGCTATTCGAATTACGCCGCAAAACTTAACAGGAAAGGAAAGAGTCCCACCAGTAGGAAGGTCATCAACCTCCAACTCTCAAATTTAGAAAACAGCTGAAATTAGCGAAAAGTTCGAAAGTTCCGAGAGACCAGAGCCCTTGCCCTAATCCAACAAGAACAGGTTCGGGCACCGTCCCCATTTCTGGAGTAGTCTTCGTATCTTTCATCCTGTTCGCGAATTTCAGCACAAGAGTGAGAAAATAAGGGAGAGAAGGGTTGATGCCGTTCCTGCTGCGGCAACAAAAAAACGGAAGCTACGGTCTATCCGTGCCCCTAAAAGAAACACCACTCTAACCCAGACCCCTAGAGACAAACCCTCTAGTCCTAGGCGTCACCTACGCTCGACAAGTCGCACCTAACCCAAAGCCGCTGAAGCCACTGCTGCAGGAAGGATGCCTCGGTAACCAGTAGAAATGATCTCCTGTCGTCCAACTCGTGGAAAGGCCACTGTTCTCCGTTCGCAATCAAATATTGCAGGATACCGCACCAACTGGTCCATCCCAAGTGCTCAATCTGAGTCGGGGAGCTGCAACTGAACCAACACAACAATCGGCGTGCCTTTCAAAGTTCAGTTGTTCTGATCACGCCCAAAATTCGCCTCTGCTGGAAGATACTAGGATGAATCCAAACGCTAATGCAAGTCACAAAATCCCTACCCCTTAATTATGCCAAGATGCACATGCCCTGATACCATGCAGATAGATGCAAAAACTCTACTGATGAATAAATGAGATGCACTGGTAACTAAAGAGCCCGAGCACGGACTGCTGAGAACAGACTAATACCTGCGACGACCTGCTCTGCTGCTGAAGTGTCCTCAACCTGAGCGGCATAAACACGACCGCTCGGTGCCGGGGGACGTCGCTCTGGCTGCCGAGTAGAAGATGAGGCAAAATCTGGCCTGCTGTAGGCCGCAGTAGGGCTGGCTGGCTGGTAAGGAACAAACGGTGCAGATGCTGATGAAGGAGCTGAATGGCTGGCTCTGGGGCACACGCTCGCAAAGTGACCGGCCTGCCCGCAGCGAAAACAATGGCCCTGTCTCTGCGGGCACAGAGTCGGTAGGTGTGGGCCTCCACAGATAACACACCGATCTGGGCGCTGCTGCTGAGAAGTCTGCTGTGAGAACTGCTGCTGTCGCGGGGGTCGACGCTGCTGCTGCTGTATCTGGCGAGACGCCCCCGATCTCTGGTGTCCCTGGTGCCCCCGGCCCTGAGGGTGGTAACGCGGAGGTCCCGGGGGTCCCTGCCTGCTAGACTGCCCCTCCTCCGGAGATGCCGGGCGCTTCGCCCCAGAAGTCGCTACAGGGGCCGGAGATACCTCATCCATCACGGCCTCTCCACTCTCCACATACAAAGCCTGCTCCATCGAGGCCTCCAAGGTCTGCAGTCGGCGGGAGCGGACAAACTGGTAAATGTCTCGGCGAAGTCCTCTCTCAAACATATAAACGCGATGGCTCTCATCTCTAGCCACATGAGGCACACAAGCCAATAACTGGTTAAATTCCGCTATGTACAAGTGCACAGGCCTATCTCCCTGGCGGAGATTCTTCAACTGCTCCTCCAGTCGCTGTCGGACGCTCTCAGGAAAGAAGGCTCCCAGCAACATGCTCCGAAACTCGGTCCAGGAAAGAAGCTGCGTCCCAGGTGGACCAGCTGGTCGCACACGCCGCCACCACGCCTCGGCGTTGCTCTCCAGAAAATGGGTAGCCAGAATAACCCGATACCTCTCATCCACAAATAAGCTCTCAAAGTGGCGCTCCATGGTGGTAATCCAAGTCTCGGCTGCCCAAGGCTCAGCACCCATGCCCGAAAAGCGGGGCGGATCGAACCGCCGAAATCTCATCAGCAAATCAACAACCTCCCGCTGCTCTTTCTCAGTCAACGCTCCCGTCGCCCCGGCCGGTGGCCTACTCGAAACCGGCTCAGCAGGAATCGCTGGCGCCGGCTGCACCACAGGGGGTGCCACAACAGGGGAAGAAGGCACCGGCGAAGCCTCAGGGGGTGCCACTGCCGGCTGTGCTCTCTGCTCCAATAAGAGCGTCAGCCGCGCCACTGCCTCCTCCTGGCGTCTAGCCGCCTCAGCCAATTGTGCCATCTGGGCACGGAGCTCCTGAATCTCAGCCTGAGGTCCTCGCCCCGAGTCCTCCTGCTCGGGCTCTGAGGACGAAGGCTGCGAACGCGTCACCATCGAACGTCGAGGAGGCATCCCCACCTGAGGGACAAAACACACAATCAAAACCAAAAGCAACACTCGACCCAATCTAGCGAAAGTCAAAAGGCATGTCCCCCTTCCCGAAGCACTATGTTGTCTGCAGCCAACATAGTCGCCACAGAAGGAAGGCATGTCTATCACTCGTCCCTATCCACTCGGGAGAGTTGGAAACCCAATCCAGACTTTCGTTAAAAATCTCGGCTCTCACGTGGGTCATCCTAGGGTTTAACCATAAGCCTAGGGTTCCTAAGTCCTCAAGACCTACACCCTAAGCTCTGATACCACTCTAATCTGTCACGCCCCGGGGTCAAGACTGTACCCCGGGCTCGCCAACAGATCCGCCGTCCCTACAGGAAGCCCTGTAGAGACGTAGCGTCTAACCTGCAAAAAGGAAGATACTACACTAAACAGAAATCAGAGCAAAATAAACTGCTAGAAATAAAATAAGTACAACTCTCATAATACAATAAGTCCTCACCAACAAATACAAAAGTCTCTCAAAGAAAGAAGAAAAGTACAACTCGATACCTCACTACATAATCTCTCAAACATGACACAACCAAAATATAAGGGTAACTCTATAACACACTGAAGCTGAAGGGGGAAGGGATCTATCTCGCGACTCCCTTACCTCGGTCTGGAAGAGCAGGATCAGCAACTGGCACCGCAGGAACTGGAGCTGAAGTCCCTGGGGAAAAGACACCACGACGGGTGTGAGAACTACCTCCCACAGTAGTTCTCAGTGGGTGCCGCCAACAAGCCCGACGGCCTGCCCACTAAGTCTACTAGAGACAAAAAGTAACAAAAGAAATGCAGTATGAAAAGCTGGAAAGTAAACATCTACTGCTACTATGCCTCTATCTACAATGCTCAAGGGAAAAGAACAGGAGGACGATATGCCACTACTGACACTCAACTCAGAATACCCAATCCAAACTGACTGCCACAACGGGTCCAGTCAAACCTGCGCCTACCTACTGCTGTAGGTATGTCCGGTACTCCAACCCGGTATCTAGCTCAATCTCAAAGCCGGTACTACAACCCGGTCTCGCCTACTCCGGAGTGGCACTCGAGGGGAGCGACCCGCTCGAGTCAAATAACTGCGCAACACTGTCAAGCACAAATGTGGCACATGCAGGCTATGATCCAATCACTATCTCACTCACTGGCTAAAAATCCACACTGTCACTATGACCATGTCCCAAAGATCCCAGATCCACTATCACTATCACTATGCAAACTGGTCTACAGACTGCTACAGACGCCACTCGGTCCCCAGACGCGAGTGCAAATGCAATCCCCAGCTAATAAACCTCCCGGCCCACGACTCGGGGAAAAATCACTATGACCAGAGTGACTAGAATACTACCACTGTGGAAAAGCTAAGGTGATAAATAAATCTGATGTATGTTCAAGTTACTGTAGTTTAATGGCGCATGATAATTAAATAACAGGCAATTATGCTAAGTTAAATTCCCAAGTTGCAGAGTTTATCAAAAGATCGACAGATTTAGCAATTAGCTACAGTGGTTTTCAACATACAGTTTACACATATTATCTGGCTCATATACTATGCATGCTACTATATTTGTAGAATCAGAGTGCAGTCCATAGAATTTGAAAGCAGGATCACCCACCTGATCGCGCTAACTGTCCGGGGTCGCACAGATAAAAAGCCCAGAAACTGATAAAACTCCGAGTCCACTAAGCACAGAGCACCATAGTGGTGCTTACAAAGTCCTGGGTACAACAACAATTCCACATTTACATTAAATTCCACACTAATTCCTTATACAAAAATCTGCAAGAACAGTCACTGTTCAAACGTAATTTCCACCTGAAAATAATTTTTCAGAAATTCCAATAAAAATATCACGACGATCCTCGCGAAGTGTAGATGTCGATAGGCTCTTGAATCGTCGAATTCCGATGTCCGGAAGAGGAGATAAAAATCCGCGAAGTGAGTGCTGTCCAGGAATCTCACAGCAAAACAGCGGCTCAGTAATGCCTCGAAAACCGTGCCAAAAACCCAAATCTAGGCAAGACACTCAACACGAAAGTCGAAGATTTACCTCTAGTGAATCCAACGCCGCAAAAATCGCTGAAAACGGCTGTCGGGGTAGCTCTGTGGAATTTTTAGACCGAAATGCGACGACAACGGGCCTCCAACAGAAATCCGTCGCTCCGCACTACGAGGCAGAAAACACAGTCGTCGCGGCTTCCAGAAACTCTGAAACTTCACCGGAGATGCACAAGAGGGAGAGGAAGAACTTTTGTAAAGGCTCAAGAGCCAATTCCCTCGGAAAAAGCCTCAAAATCAAGGCCCAAAGGGCCTATTTATAGCCTCTCCCCGAAATGCAGCCCAAAAAGCCACATAAGTCACTTTCGGGCCCAACTTTCGGGCGCCCGAAAGTTTTCGGGCTGCTACAGTAACGGGCCGGCCCGTTACTGTATGCGCCCGAATCTTCCTCAGGCCGCCACGTGTCCCTTATCCGCCTTCTGCACCCGGCGCACGAACCCCGACGAATCCAGCGGCGCCACGTGTCCCGACCAGGCGACGTGCACCGCTGCGCCCGACCAACCACGGGGCGCCACGTGGCGCCCCCACGCCGACCGGTCAACGCGCACGTCGCGCGACGTGCGCGGCCGCGCCGCCGCCGGATCCGGGTCAGGCACGCGCCCCGAGGCACCGCCTCAGCCGCCACCGCCGTGTGGACCGGGTGCACCAGAACCCGCCAACCACACAACGCCACGTGTCCCCGGTCTACCCTGCACCAGAGCCAAGATTTCGTGGACCGCGTGCACAACACCGCACCAACCACGAGATGCCACGTGGCCTACCCTCGGTCCACCGTGCACCCCGCCAAGGCCCGTGGACCGCGCCCGCTGCGCCGGCCAACCGCAGCGCGCCACGTGGCCCGCGCCCGGTGCACGCGCCCCGCGGTGGACCGCACGCCTGCGCCGCCCTCCGCCGCCGCGTTCCGCCGCGCTCCGCCGCCGCCGGCGCCTCTCCGGCCGCCGGAACAGTGACCCAAACCTCGATTTCCGTGTTTTTGCGTCCGGGCTCCGAAAAATTCAAGTAAATAGTCCATTTCGCTCGTTTTCGCGTGCTGAATCCTAATCCGAGGTCCGTTCAGCCAAATTCCGCTTCTAAAATTTTCCAAAATTTTCCGAAAAAGTAAACTTGATCCAATTTCCGTTCCGGATCACATTCTTAGCTCCAATAAGCGCGCAAACACCTCACACACCCAAAATGGACTCTCAGCAAAGAAAATAAGCTCCAATTTCACCAGGAACCCAAATCTGGGGCCCGACACGCACACACCCGCTCCCTGAAGCCTCCAAACCAATAGTAAACCCTAAAGTGGGGATTCGGGTCCTCACACATGTAATATAACTAACAAGTTGCTTGTTGACTAACCTTTCTATGACATTTGGGTTTCTATTGTTTAGAAGATATGTTGATTTTTAATTGTGACTCAATTACATATCTGAATGCATAAATGTCATCGTGAGTATGAACTCTATCTCTGCTAGGTTTTGATTGTTGAAAATTCTTGAGGTATCTAACGATCTCTTTTGTCAAGAATGATTTCTTTTTGCAGAGAGTACAGATGTCTAAGTCTAGAGTCTGTTTTAGGAGTTTATCTCATGTATTTAAATTTTGGATCTCCATTGTAAATTTTTGTTGTATGGTGATAGCAACAAAAATATTCTTTTTGAATTTTCTTAAGTGGATTTGTGTTTTGTCACGAAACCGCCAAAGGGGGAGATTGTTAAGGAATTTGTTTTGGCGTATTTCGTGAAAGTGTTAAGTCTTGAAGATTGAAGATGAAGAAGTTTGGATCATATACCTCAATCTCAAGAAAGAAGAATTCAAAAGGATCAGGTATGTTTAACTAAAGATTTTTGGTGATCCGAATACTTCTTATAGTGTAGAAACACTTGGATGAATTTTTTATTGCATAAAATCAAAAACTGGACATGGGACATGTTCAGGATCCGGATCAGACAATCCAATCCGGATCCCGAAGGGTGTTGGTTCATATGCAAATCCAATCCGGATCCAAGCCATTTCTGATCCGGATCCCGAACATGGTTTTTGCTGAAATGTATGAACGATCCGGATCGGGCATTTCAATCCGGATCCCGAACCCTGTTTTTCTGGAATTGTCTGTCTCGTTACGACAATCCGGATCGCAGAAATTCCGATCCGGATCGCCGTCCTGTAAAATTTTCAGAAAAGGTTGTTTTTGATCCTTATCTTCTTCCAATGGTTTCTAACCTATAAATAGACCCTATGATTCATTTTCTAGGGCAAGATGGAATACGACCGAAAAAGAAAAATCCACATATAGAGAAGAAAGGAAATCAATAGATTTAATTCTATGTTTCTTCATCTATATTGATTAATTTGATTCTAGGTTTTCCAAACTCAGATTTTGAGTAGAATCAAATCAATGAATACTTAGATGGTATTTCCGATCTATTTCTAATCTAAGTATTCGGCGGATCATCACCACCCAAAAAACAACGATTTACCCAAAATCGGCGCGTGGACTCGCGTGGCCTTGTGGATTCAAGGTGCAACCGCTCTCGTGGATTCGGAGCGAGGTACGTTCGTGGATTCGAAGCGTGCTACTGGGTGAAGACCGTGGATTCGGTCGGACGTCGTGGACTCGACGTTGGACGCTGTGGATTCAGCGTTGGGCGCGGATCGTGGATTCGAGAAGCGTCGTGGAGCGAGCGGAGAAGATCTACTAGGAGCGTATGGTAAAAGGTTGAGTCGTCTGTGAGTACGTTATATCACCTTGTACGTGTTTAATTCTAGTGGATTTCGCCGTGTTATCGGTCCCGTGGTTTTTTACTCCGGTTTGGAGTTTTTCCACGTAAAAATCTTGCGTGTTTATTTTTATTTCCGCATTGGGTTTTATTACGCAATGATTTTTTGAGTGTTTATTGTTTACACCTATTCACCCCCCTCTAGGTATTTTTTTCCCTATTTAGATCCTTTAATACATATAACCCAACACCGTACACCCGCACAATTCCCCCGTGGACCGCGCCCACAACACCAACAAATCACCTGTGACGCCCCACTTCCCAGGGGGTCACCCATCCTAGAACTACTCTAGCTTAACTCTCTCACCTCTTGGATCTTGCTACCATCCAAAATGCTATAGCCGGGTTAGAGATTTAGTCCTATTATATCATTTATATAGAGGACTAATCCAAATTCCGGGGGTGTCACATTCTTCCCCCCTTTAAGCCCTGACGTCCACGTCAGGCTCAAGCACACTCACAAGCACCAGGCGATGTGAGACTCGTCTCGCTAGCCTTAGCCGACCTTGTGAGGAGCTGCACTCCACTCACAACGGTCATTAGCCGGGGAGCCTCGCTCTACCCGCTATATAACCCTGGCTCAGCCGAGACTCATCTCACATTTCCGGCTGGTGAATGGCTCTGATACCAACTGTGACGCCCCACTTCCCAGGGGGTCACCCATCCTAGAACTACTCTAGCTCTAGCACGCTTAACTCTCATGTTCCTCTTGGATCTTGCTACCATCCAAAATGCTATAGCCGGGTTAGAGATTTAGTCCTATTATATCATTTATATAGAGGACTAATCCAAATTCCGGGGGTGTCACTCACCAGCTGCCACGTGTCCTGCCTCCGGTGCACGCCGGCCCGTGGACCGCGCGCCACTGCCCGCGCCGCCCGCGCCCGCGCTCCTCCCCGCGGTCGCTCCGCCGCCTGCGCCGAGCCCCGCGCCGCCGCGCTCCGCCGCTGC
>JAQOTM010000278.1:132248-218407 GCA_029168755.2 Tillandsia fasciculata | reverse complement strand
ATGCCCGGATACCATGCAGTGGTTGCAAAAACTCTACTGATGAATAAATGAGAATGCACTGTAACTAAAGAGCCCGAGCACGGACTGCTGAGAACAGACTAATACCTGCGACGACCTGCTCTGCTGCTGAAGTGTCCTCAACCTGAGCGGCATAAACACGACCGCTCGGTGCCGGGGGACGTCGCTCTGGCTGTCGGGAAGAAGATGAGGCAACATCTGGCCTGCTGTAGGCCGCAGAAGGATCGGCTGGCTGGTAAGGAACAACGGTGCAGATGCTGATGAAGGAGCTGGATGGCCGGGCTCTAGGGCACACGCTCGCAAAGTGACCGGCCTGCCCGCAGCGAAAACATGGCCCTGTCTCTGCGGGCACTGAGTCGGTAAATGCGGGCCTCCACAGATAAACACACCGATCTGGGCGCTGCTGCTGAGAAATCTGCTGTGAGAACTGCTGCTGTCGTGGGGGTCGACGCTGCTGCTGCTGTATCTGGCGAGACGCCCCCGATCTCTGATGTCCCTGGTATCCCTGGCCCTGCGAGTGGGAACGTGGAGGTCTCGGGGGTCCCTGCCTGCTAGACTGCCCCTCCTCCGGAGATGCCGGGCGCTTCGCCCCAGAAGTCGCTACAGGGGCCGGAGATACCTCGTCCATCACGGCCTCTCCACTCTCCACATACAAAGCCTGCTCCATCGAGGCCTCCAAGGTCTGCAGTCGGCGGGAGCGGACAAACTGGTAAATGTCTCGGCGAAGTCCTCTCTCAAACATAAACACGATGGCTCTCATCCCTGGCCACATGAGGCACACATGCCAATAGTTGGTTGAATTCCGCTATGTACATGTGCACAGGCCTATCTCCCTGGCGGAGATTCTTCAACTGCTCCTCCAGCCGCTGTCGGACGCTCTCAGGAAAGAATGCTCCCAGCAACATGCTCCGAAACTCGGTCCAAGGAAGAGGCTGCGTCCCAGGTGGACCAGCTGGTCGCACACGCCGCCACCACGCCTCGGCGTTGCTTTCCAGAAAATGGGTAGCCAAAATAACCCGATACCTCTCATTCACAAATAAGCTCTCGAAGTGGCGCTCCATGGTGGTAATCCAAGTCTCGGCTGCCCAAGGCTCAGCACTCATGCCCGAAAAGCGGGGCGGATCGAACCGTCGAAATCTCATCAGCAAATCAACAACCTCCCGCTGCTCTGTCTCAGTCAACGCTCCCGTCGCCCCGGCCGGTGGCCTACTCGAAACCGGCTCAGCAGGAATAGGGGTGCCCACAGGGGTAACAGGGGAAGAAGGCACCGGCGAAGCCTCAGGGGGTGCCACTGCCGGCTGTGCTCTCTGCTCCAATAAGAGCGTCAGCCGCGCCACTGCCTCCTCCTGGCGTCTAGCCGCCTCAGCCAACTGTGCCATCTGGGCACGGAGCTCCTGAATCTCAGCCTGAGGCCCTCGACCCGAGTCCTCCTGCTCGGGCTCAGAGGACGAAGGCTGCGAGCGCGTCACCATCGAACGTCGAGGAGGCATCCCCACCTGAGGGACAAAACACACAATCAAAACCAAAAGCAACACTCGACCCAATCTAGCGAAAGTCAAAAGGCATGTCCCCCTTTCCGAAGCACTATGTTGTCTGCAGCCAACATAGTCGCCACAGAAGGAAGGCATGTCTGTCACTCATCCCTATCCACTCGGGAGAGTTAGATACCCAATCAAGACTTTCGCTAAAAGTCTCGGCTCTCACGTGGGTCATCCTAGGGTTTAACCATAAGCCTAGGGTCCCTAAGTCCTCAAGACCTACACCCTAAGCTCTGATACCACTCTAATCTGTCACGCCCCGGGGTCAGAACTGTACCCCGGGCTCGCCAACAGATCCGCCGCCCCTACAGGGAGTCCCGTAGAGACGTAGCGTCAAACCTGCAAAAATAGATTAACTATACTAACAGATATCAGAGCAGTAAGGAAAAACTAACTAGAACAGAATAATACAGTCCTCACAATATATACAACATATCCTCACCAAAATACAAAAGTCTCTCAAAGAAAGCAGAAAAGTACAACTCGATACCTCACTACATAACTCTCAAACCTGACACAACCAAAATATAGGGTACCTCTATGACGCACTGAAGCTGAAGGGGAAGGGATCTATCTCGCGACTCCCTTACCTCGGTCTGAAAGAGCAGGATCAGCAACAGGTACCGCAGGAACTGGAGCTGGAGTCCCTGGGGAAAAGACACCACGACGGGTGTGAGAACTACCTCCCACAGTAGTTCTCAGTGGGTGCCGCCAACAAGCCCGACGGTCTGCCCACTAAGTCTACTAGAGGCATAAAGTAACAAAAGAAATGCAGTATGGAAAAGCTGGAAAGTAAAACATCTACTGCTACTATGCCTCTATCTAAAAATGCTCAAGGGAAAGTACAGGAGGACGATATGTCACTACTGATACTCAACTCAGAACACCCAATCCAAACTGACTGCCACAACGGGTCCAGTCAAACCTGCGCCTACCTACTGCTGTAGGTATGTCCGTACTCCAACTGGTATCTAGCTCAATCTCAAAGCCGGTACTACAACCCGGTCTCGCCTACTCCGGAGTGGCACTCGAGGGGAGCGACCCGCTCGAGTCAAATAACTGCGCAACACTGTCAAGCACACATATGGCACATGCAGGCTATGATCCAATCACTATCTCACTCACTGGCTAAGAATCCACACTGTCACTATGACCATGTCCCAAAGATCCCAGATCCACTGTCACTATCACTATCACTATCACTATATCAATGATGAACAATCTACAGACTGCTACCAACACTACTCGGTCCCCAGACACGAGTACAATGCATCATAGCTACTAAACCTCCCAACCCGCGACCCGGGGAAAAATCACAATGTCAGAACGACAAGGGTACAACCACTGGGGAAAATCTAAGGTGATGAGCAAATCTGAACACATGTTCACCTTTTCTGTAGTCTAATTGTGCATGAATAAATAATTAACTGACAATAAAGCTAAGTTGAGTTTTCATGATGTAAGAGTTCAAATACTGCAAGTGGTTCAATGAGGTCATCAGATTTAACATCTATCAACTGTGGGTACTAACATACAGTTTGCACAGATTAAACAGCTCATATACTATCATGCATGCACTTATAATCATAGAATTAGAGTGCAGTCCATAGGTATTGAGAGCAGGATCACCCACCTGATCGCGCTAACTGTCCGGGACGGTACAGATAAACAGACCAGAAATTGACAATTTCCTAGATCCACAGAGCCAGGAGCACAGAAAAAGTGCTCTTACAGTCCTGGGTACAACAATCACTCACAATTACAACCAATTATCACATAACCAACACATTCCAAAATCTGCAAGTACTGTTACTGTTCACACGCGAATTTTACCTGAAAATAAAATTCACAAAATTCCAATAAAAATATCACGACGATCCTCGCGAAGAGTAGATGTCGATAGGCTCTTGAATCGTCGAAATCCGATGTCCAGAAGTGAAGATAAAATTCCGCGAAGCTGCTGCTGTCAAGATTCCAGACTGTAGCAAAGGGGCGTAAAAATGTACCCCAAACCCTCAAAAAAACTCATTTCTGGGAAGAATGATCAACACGGAAAACGTAGATATACCTCTTGTGCAACCGCTGGCGAAGAAATCGTCCAAAAATGAGGTCGGGGTAGCTCTATAGGTCTCCCTGAAGAAAATGCGACGGTAGTGGGCCTCAAACTGTAAACGTCGCTCCGCACTACGAGGTAAGAAACACAGTCATCACGGCTTCCAGATTTTCTGAAACTTCACCAGGAGTTAGCCAAGAGGGAGAGGAGGATTTTTCATGAAGAAATCAGGAGCTAATTCCCACGGGAAAAGGGTGTAAATGACAGCCCAAGGCAGCCTATTTATAGGCTTGAGGAAAAAAGCCCAAAAAATCAGGCTTATGGGCTTTTCGGGCCGAGATTTCGGGCGCCCGAAAGATTCGGGCGCCTACAGTACTGGGCCCGGCCCAGTACTGTTCACGCCCGAATCGCCGAGGTGCGGCCACGTGTCCCGCCAAACAGCGGACACCGTGCAGGGCCCTTCATCGCGCGCCACGTGGCATCCCACCGGCACAGTAAGGCGGTGGCGCCCGCCAATGAGCGGGCGCCACGTGGCACCCCCGGTTGACCCGCTGCCCCGACGTGCGCACGGATCCCGAGAAACCTGCCGCACGTTCGGTGGACCGCGCCAGCTGCACCCGCGAATCAGGGATCGCCACGTGTCCCCTGCACCCGGTCCACGCTTTCCGCAGATATCCCGTGGACCGTGCCGCGTGCACCGACCAGTCGGAGGATGCCACGTGTCCCCGCCTTGGCTCATGCACCAGCGCGCTCACCTGGTGGACCGCGCGCCCTGGGCCCGCCAATCAGGCGGCGCCACGTGTCCCTGCGCCGGGCTCATGCACCCCGCCACTCAGTTCTGTGGACCGCGCATCACAGACCGGCCAATCCGGGCCTGCCACGTGGCACACCGGCGGTCCACGGCCCCTCCCATGCACCATTTTCAGCTAAAAACTTTCGGGTGTCCGTTTTTGGGCATCCGGACTCCAAATTAAGCAAATAAATAGTCGTTTTCAAGCGTTTTTCCGTGCTGAATCCATCTACGACCTCTGTTTGGCCTAGATCTTTCCAGAAATTTCGGCAAACCCAGCCGAAGGCCAATACAGTAAATAAAAGCACACAGGGTCCACCAATAGCACCCAATTGATGCATAGTGGGCCAGGTACACCAATACTAGGTGTTCTAACAGTGGATCCATCGAAAAAACACTGCATGGGAACTAGGGCCACTACATTGGGTGTAAGGCCTGACCTTTCTTTGACTTTTCCCGTTACCCCTCTTCTCTTGATGTCCGACTGAGGGTCTAATTTTGGTGTCTTTCCGAACAGTCCGTCGGGGCTCGCGGACAATTTTAGGCGGTAGAGCTCGCAAAACGGAGCACGGCAAAGTGAACGGATTCGGATTCGGATTTACGGATCTCCCGGAATGGGGGTCAAATCCTTTGCTTTGAGTGGTGCATCGGAATCCGTGCTAAGGGGCTGGCACGCTTTTCGAGGCGATTGGACCTTTCATCTTTGTAAGTCAGTGGGTTACTTTATCTTTCGGGTGGCACCTCGGCTTTTCGGTTTTTCGTTTAGGGTCCTAATGTTATATCTTCGGTTGTTAAGGAGGGGAGGTTGAAATTCGAGATTTTTTGGGCTGATCGTCAGGGTTGCCGGGTTTTTTTTTTTTTAGGTGGTAGAACTCGCAAAACGGTGAACGGTGGCGCGATCGGATTTGAATTCCGACCCCGGGATCTCCCCGAATTTAATTTTAATGTTTGGACCCCTTTTAGGCGCTCCGGGATCCGTGCGAGGGATTGACACGCTTTACGGGACATTCTTAGCCGCCGGTTTTCATTCCGGGTATTTTTATGTTTTCTTTAGAACCGGGGGCCGTAGGGTTTTTCCCCTTGGGTTCTCTCTTGACGGCTAGGGTTTAGGGCGGCGTTTAAGAAAGAAAAGAGGGAACCCCAATTCTCTTTCTTTCCCTCGTTTCAACCGCGGGCGTGAGGAACCGAGGCGACGAGATGGAAAAGGAAAGAAGAAACTGCCTGGAACCGATCGAGCAAGGACGGCCGACCCTCCTCCCTCCTCCTCCTCCTCCGCCGGCGAATCAAGGTGAGTGGTTCACACTTTTTTTTAGGTTTTCCCGTGGTGGAGTTTTCGTGTCGATGTCGCGTGCAATGAGAGGTTGATAACGGGAGGCTGCCGCCGCCGTTATCGTGTTCTCGGGGTCGTCGCCGCAGTCGCGGTGGTCGCAGGGCCGCAATCGGAGCCGCGAAGGGCGAAAAGGGGGACTTACTGTTCACCGAGTACGGATCCCCCAGCCGCGGTCCACAGACCCCGGGCGTGCACCCGGTGCACGCCCCGTAGCCCGGAGGCGCAGACCCGGCGCACGGAACCGTGCGCCGGACTGCACACCGTGCGCGGTGCACGCTCCGGGCGTGCACCCGGCGCACGCATCGGCAGCCGCGCGGCATGGACCCGGTCCGCGCTTTCCCCCGTGCGCGGCCCGGCCCAAGCCGCACCGGCTCACCCCTCCTAGGCGTGCACCCGGTCCGCGACCGCCAGCGCTATGGCCGTGAGCCCGGTGCGCGCTCAGCCCGTACACCGGCCCGGCCCATTCCGCCTGGTGCACACTCCCGGGGTGAGCCCGGTCTGCGGCGCCGCCTCCTCTGCGTCGTGGACCCGGTCCACGCCTGGACCCGTGCACCAGACTTCAGAAAATGAGCCCAGAAACTCCGTTTTTGGCCCGTTTCGTCCCGTTGTTCAGTGTTTTTGACCACGATGATGTTTTTAACATTATTACTTACTGTAACTTTTTCGGGCACAGGGTGGGAGTGTTTTAGCGGGAGTTCAGCAAACCTTCTCCTTCGCGTTTCAGGTGGGTACATCCTTAGAACCCCTGTATGCCCATTTTCGTTACTGTCATGATTATCGTGTGGGGTTTACTTGGTTCATTATTGGTGGTTCTGGTTTGGAATTCGGCGTCGGGTTTTCGGCAATTGTGTCTTGTCTAAAATAAGTATCTAATGGTGCTAACGTGGTGTTCCTTGTGGTATTTATTGTGGAGTATGCATGTTAGCGGGTTACTTCTAGTACACATATTATCGCCTTGGTTTCGATTATACATGTTAGCGGGTTACCTTCGATCACACATGTTACTGTTTTACTTTTAATTATACATGTTGCCGTTTTACTCTTGTCATATATTATGATGCTAACATGATGGTGGTTATGGTTACTTGGCTCGAGGCTGCAGCACGCGCACCCGCTGTTTGGCCACCGCAAAGGGTGCGCTTTTCCGGAAAAGTGGTCTATGACCCGTGTATACCCACGAGGTGACGTAGTGGGGGCCCCCGTAGGTGTGGGGTTTGAGGCACCAAGGTGTGAGCGGTGCGACCCGTCGAGATTGGTGCCCGTCGAGGTCAGGTGATAACGGTGTTAAAGGTGTAAAAAGGTGTTACAGGTGTTACAGGTGCAACAGGTGCTACAGGTGTTACAGGTGCTACAGGTGTCACAGGTGGTTTGGGGGGGGGGGCTTGCTCCGGCTAGTCTTACTTTGAGGCTTGGTATTACTTTACTGCTTTTAGTACTTTATCATGATAGTGTCGCTGACTACCCACTCTGTGACAGGTTCGTCCAGGGACGAGTACTAGGACGACGGTGAGGCCGTGGCAAGAGTACTTTTGGTCCTTCGAGACCATAAACTGTACGTGCTTCTATTTTGCTCATTTCATTACCTGTTAGTAGTTTGCTATGTGGATTGCGATACCCTCGTGGGGTCGATGTGGATGTTGGAATGTCATCTATTTTCTTTGTGAGCATTTGTTTTGCTTTTCCCGTTGGGCCGTTTTCAAACTACAAAAGAAAGCATTTCGAAAGCTATTTTAAAAATGTGGGTGTCGTGTGGGCACCATTTTAAAAACCCTGTGGACTTATGGATTGCGAAAACCATTCTGAAAACCTGGGCGCCGTGTGGGCGCCGTTTTTAAAACCCGTGGATTTATCCTTTCAAAATTAGTCGGCCCTATTGAATACTTATGAGAAAGAGCTGTATGCTTCCGACCGTCGAACTAGTGTGGTTATAGCGATAGTTGTATGGCTGTTGTAGTCAGGACGCCGTGCATATACAAAGGAAACTCTGCCCGTTCGCAGAGTGAATTTGTATATGCGGCGGGTCTGGGCACGCACCGGGGGAGTTTGAAAAAAAAAAAAAAAAAAATATATATACGCAAATTCAACCATTTTCAGTGGTCGCCTTCCGCTTAATGAAACCCCCGGGGCGTGACAGATTAAGATGGTATCAGAGACGAAACAGCTTTAACCACAGTAGTCGCTGTCCAACATCCACTGGAGCAAATTACCACTGGCTACTAGCTAATGAAATGATCAGGATATATCTGCGTAGAGATGCGAGAGTGCGGGGACTATTGAGTTTCTTTCCGGTTTAGTTCAGGGGTTAGCACAACCCAACGGTGGTTGTTGGTTTGTCGGCCGTTTGTCGGTCATGGGTAACTCGATAGCCATTTGTCTAAACTTGTACTTTCTGGGTCTTCTGGTGTTAGGTCACAGCGGGTGGTCGGCCGATGCTGCTTGCGCCATGTGCAAGGTAGATGAGGGAATGAGGAGTCCTTCCCCTATAATTGTTACCCATAGTTCGGCCTTTCACCGTAGACACTGCGACGGTTGTGGAAATCGTTGTGATGGGTTCACGGGTGGCTTCCTTTAGTAGGATTGTGGTGGTAAGGCTTTGGGTTGGGTTTCTGTTTTCTGCACAAGTGCGTCGGTTCGTTGTCCTGCAGGTGGGTTGGCGTGTGATCCCTCGAGTGCGTTTAGTGAACCTAGGCATCTTGTGACTCGGTCCTTCCCGCTGTTTTCGTTGCGTGTCTTCTTCCGACCCTTAGTTTTCAGATGGATAGTCCTCAGTACCTGGAGGTCTTTGCCGAACGGACCTTGAGCTTTGTTTTTCTTCTAGTTGGGAGCGTCGCTGTTTGGTTTGGAGTTTTACCGCTCGATTCGATGCCGGTGCTTGGGGGGACAACGGATTGGGACCGAGCGTTCGTGGTTAATCAGAGTGTCGCACCCCGTCGATGCCAGGACGGGGGTAGGACCTGACCTTGTGAGTTTTGTCGCCAGCTTCCCGTGGCCAAGGCACGACCATGAGGCTTAGTTACGAGTGTTTTTGAGTCGTTGATCTTGTGAGGCAGGTGTGGGTCATAGGGATCTGTCGACTGCTTGGAGCTTTGGCACTGATCACTTTCGGCTAGGATGCCTTGTACGCAGCCCTTTAGGTGGGATAGACCTTGTGGTAGGCTTTAGAGCTGAAGCCTAACCTTAGTTTTGACCGTCGCCCCGGTCGGACGGACCGTCGGGGCGGGTAATCCGGGACGGTGGATATGCTCCGAGCTTGTGACTCGTGTTGGTGACGGGTGGAGGTGGCCCGTGTTGGTGACGGGTGGGAGCGGTCCGTGTTGGTGACGGGTGAGTTCGTTGCTCTCGGGGGAGAGTTTCTGGTAGTTAGTAACCCAGCCTGCTCAGCTGGCACCTCTCGGAGCCTCGTGAGGGTGTTAGTGTGATCTTTCCCTTATTGTCGGGTTGGTTGTGGTGGGCTTTTAGGGGCTCTTTGGTGCGGGTTGGGAGGTATGACTCGGGTGCCTCGACGCATTGCGAGAGGTCATCCTCTCTTTCGAGCTTCTACCAGGCACAACTAAGAGACATTCTAGACAAGGAGTTCATCAAGCCGAGGGTGTCGCCTTGGGGGCGCACCCGTCCTCTTCGTGCGAAAGGAGGACGGAAGCTTACGTCTGCACATCGACTACATGGAGATGAACAAGGTTACAGTGAAGGACAAGCCCAGGATTGATGACCTCTTCAATCAACTGCGAGGAGCACTTACGGTTTTTTCTCCGGAATCTCAGGGACCGGAAGCTGTTTGCTAAATTCAAGAATGTGAGTTCTGACTTCGCGAAGTGGACTTTTGGGGCACATTGTGTCAGCAACGGGAATCACAGAGAATGTGAACGGAACTGCCCGACATACGATTCGGAACTGGCAGCAGTCGTCTTCGCTATAAAGCTTTGGAGACACCACCTTTTTGGAATCCACCGATGTGTGTTTCGGGTCGTCGTAGCTGTAGGTTTGGCTCACATAGGAAGAGTTGCCTTGCGACAGAGGCGTGGGTTGCAGTTGCTGAAGGACTCGACTTATCCATTCAGCATCACCCCAGCAAAAGCAAGTGTAGGAGCGGATGTCTTGAGCGGGATGGGTCAAAGTGAGGAGGAATCGATAAGCGCGACTACTCAGCAGGGCCGGCACGGTCGCGCAACTCTTGTCCTTGATGGTCAAGCCAACCCTATTAGAGAAATCCTGAAAGGCCGGAGGACAGGCGCACAGATCCAGCTTATTCGAGACAAATCCCCCGAACCACGTGAGCGACCTTTCGGCGAGTGCGAACGGCACGACACATTTTCGAGGGCGGAATTGCGTTCCCGAACTGCCAGAGTTGAAGGAAGAGGTATTGTCCGAGGCACACTGCGCTCCCTATGCGGCGCATCCAGGCAACACGAAAATGTACAAGGACCTCAAGCAGAATCTTTGGCGGACTAAATCGAAGGGGGATGCAACACAGTTCACTGCCCGTTGTTTGGATGATTAACCAGTAAAGCTCGAACATCAGCGCTCGGCAGGGGAAAACTACAATCTCTACCTATACCAGAGTGGAAATGGGAGCGAATCAGCATGGAATCCGTCACGGATTTTCTGCATCGCATCAAGGGCACGATGCAGTTTAAGTCACAGTGGAGCGACCGACGAAGTCAACTCTCTTCCCACCCATTCGTATGGCGTGGATTAGAGACACTCGACTAGTGTCGAACATTTGGCAAAGTCTACTGCGAGCCCTAGGAACCAAGTTGCACTTCGGCTCAGCCTTTCACCCCCAGACGGATGGACAATCCGAGCGGGTGATTCAGAGTCTCGAGGACATGCTCCGGGCTGGCGTACTAGATTTGGGAGACGGATGGTCGCGCCACCTACCCCTTGTAGAGTTCGCTTATAACAACAGCTACCAGGCGAGTATCCGGAGGGCGCCGTACGAAGCATTGTACGGCAGACGCTGTAGACCCCCGATTGGTTGGGACGATCTGGGGGAGCGAAGGTTTTTGGGACCAGACTTGGTGGCGAAAACTGAGGAAAAAGTACGCCTCATCTGACGGCGGTTGGCGACCGCCCAGAGCCGGCAAAAGAGCTACGCAGATCGGAGGCGTCGCGATTTGGAATTCCAGGTGGGGGAGCATGCGTTGTTGCGGGTTTCGCCGTCAAAAAGGGGCGAAGCGGTTTGGGTTGAGGGGCAAGTTGAGCCCACGGTACGTGGGGCCGTTCGAAATTCTGGAGCGCATCGGCCCGGGGACCTACCGCCTCGCCCTACCGCCGAACCTTGACCGAGCTCACGATGTGTGCCACGTGTCCATGCTTCGGAAGTATCACCCCGACCCATCGCGAGTGCTCGACGTCCCTGCAATTGAACTTATGAAAGACCTAAGCTTCGAGGAAGTGCCGGTGCGGATCCTAGCACGAGAGGACAAAAAGCTACGAAGTCGAACTTTTCCCTAAGTGAAGGTGCTTTGGAGCGATCAAGGAGAACGTGAGGCAACTTAGGTACCAAAGTCAAAGATGAGGGAGTGCTACCCGGACCTCTTCGCCGCAGGTGAGGGTTAAGTTTCGAGGACGAAACTTGTTTTTAGCGGTGAGTGATGTAAGGCCTGACCTTTCTTTGACTTTTCCCGTTACCCCTCTTCTCATGATGTCCGACTGAGGGTCTAATTTTGGTGTCTTTCCGAACAGTCCGTCGGGGCTCGCGGACAATTTTAGGCGGTAGAGCTCGCAAAACGGAGCACGGCAAAGCGAACGGATTCGGATTCGGATTTACGGATCTCCCGGAATGGGGGTCAAATCCTTTGCTTTGAGTGGTGCATCGGAATCCGTGCTAAGGGGCTGGCACGCTTTTCGAGGCGATCGGACCTTTCATCTTTGTAAGTCAGTGGGTTACTTTATCTTTCGGGTGGCACCTCGGCCTTTCGGTTTTTCGTTTAGGGTCCTAATGTTATATCTTCGGTTGTTAAGGAGGGGAGGTTGAAATTCGAGATTTTTTGGGCTGATCGTCAGGGTTGCCGGGTTTTTTTTTTTTTTAGGTGGTAGAACTCGCAAAACGGTGAACGGTGGCGCGATCGGATTTGAATTCCGACCCCGGGATCTCCCCGAATTTAATTTTAATGTTTGGACCCCTTTTAGGCGCTACGGGATCCGTGCGAGCGATTGACACGCTTTACGGGACATTCTTAGCCGCCGGTTTTCATTTCGGGTATTTTATGTTTCTTTAGAACCGGGGGCCGTAGGGTTTTTCCCCTTGGGTTCTCTCTTGACGGCTAGGGTTTAGGGCGGCGTTTAAGAAAGAAAAGAGGGAACCCCAATTCTCTTTCTTTCCCTCGTTTCAACCGCGGCGTGAGGAACCGAGGCGACGAGATGGAAAAGGAAAGAAGAAACTGCCTGGAACCGATCGAGCAAGGACGGCCGACCCTCCTCCCTCCTCCTCCTCCTCCGCCGGCGAATCAAGGTGAGTGGTTCACACTTTTTTTTAGGTTTTCCCGTGGTGGAGTTTTCGTGTCGATGTCGCGTGCAATGAGAGGTTGATAACGGGAGGCTGCCGCCGCCGTTATCGTGTTCTCGGGGTCGTCGCCGCAGTCGCGGTGGTCGCAGGGTCGCAATCGGAGCCGCGAAGGGCGAAAAGGGGGACTTACTGTTCACCGAGTACGGATCCCCCAGCCGCGGTCCACAGACCCCGGGCGTGCACCCGGTGCACGCCCCGCAGCCCGGAGGCGCAGACCCGGCGCACGGAACCGTGCGCCGGACTGCACACCGTGCGCGGTGCACGCTCCGGGCGTGCACCCGGCGCACGCATCGGCAGCCGCGCGGCATGGACCCGGTCCGCGCTTTCCCCCGTGCGCGGCCCGGCCCAAGCCGCACCGGCTCACCCCTCCTAGGCGTGCACCCGGTCCGCGACCGCCAGCGCTGTGGCCGTGAGCCCGGTGCGCGCTCAGCCCGTACACCGGCCCGGCCCATTCCGCCTGGTGCACACTCCCGGGGTGAGCCCGGTCTGCGGCGCCGCCTCCTCTGCGTCGTGGACCCGGTCCACGCCTGGACCCGTGCACCAGACTTCAGAAAATGAGCCCAGAAACTCCGTTTTTGGCCCGTTTCGTCCCGTTGTTCAGTGTTTTTGACCACGACGATGTTTTTAACATTATTACTTACTGTAACTTTTTCGGGCACAGGGTGGGAGTGTTTTAGCGGGAGTTCAGCAAACCTTCTCCTTCGCGTTTCAGGTGGGTACATCCTTAGAACCCCTGTATGCCCATTTTCGTTACTGTCATGATTATCGTGTGGTGTTTACTAGGTTCATTATTGTGGGTTCTGGTTTGGAATTTGGCGTCGGGTTTTCGGCAATTGTGTCTTGTCTAAAATAAGTATCTAATGGTGCTAACGTGGTGTTCCTTGTGGTATTTATTGTGGAGTATGCATGTTAGCGGGTTACTTCTAGTACACATATTATCGCCTTGGTTTCGATTATACATGTTAGCGGGTTACCTTCGATCACACATGTTACTGTTTTACTTTTAATTATACATGTTGCCGTTTTACTCTTGTCATATATTATGATGCTAACATGATGGTGGTTATGGTTACTTGGCTCGAGGCTGCAGCACGCGCACCCGCGGTTTGGCCACCGCAAAGGGTGCGCTTTTCCGGAAAAGTGGTCTATGACCCGTGTATACCCACGAGGTGACGTAGTGGGGGCCCCCGTAGGTGTGGGGTTTGAGGCACCAAGGTGTGAGCGGTGCGACCCGTCGAGATTGGTGCCCGTCGAGGTCAGGTGATAACGGTGTTAAAGGTGTAAAAAGGTGTTACAGGTGTTACAGGTGCAACAGGTGCTACAGGTGTTACAGGTGCTACAGGTGTCACAGGTGGTTGGGGGGGGGGGGCTTGCTCCGGCTAGTCTTACTTTGAGGCTTGGTATTACCTTACTGCTTTTAGTACTTTATCATGATAGTGTCGCTGACTACCCACTCTGTGACAGGTTCGTCCAGGGACGAGTACTAGGACGACGGTGAGGCCGTGGCAAGAGTACTTTTGGTCCTTCGAGACCATAAACTGTACGTGCTTCTATTTTGCTCATTTCATTACCTGTTAGTAGTTTGCTATGTGGATTGCGATACCCTCGTGGGGTCGATGTGGATGTTGGAATGTCATCTATTATCTTTGTGAGCATTTGTTTTGCTTTTCCCGTTGGGCCGTTTTCAAACTACAAAAGAAAGCATTTCGAAAGCTATTTTAAAAATGTGGGTGTCGTGTGGGCACCATTTTAAAAACCCTGTGGACTTATGGATTGCGAAAACCATTCTGAAAACCTGGGCGCCGTGTGGGCGCCGTTTTTAAAACCCGTGGATTTATCCTTTCAAAATTAGTCGGCCCTATTGAATACTTATGAGAAAGAGCTGTATGCTTCCGACCGTCGAACTAGTGTGGTTATAGCGATAGTTGTATGGCTGTTGTAGTCAGGACGCCGTGCATATACAAAGGAAACTCTGCCCGTTCGCAGAGTGAATTTGTATATGCGGCGGGTCTGGGCACGCACCGGGGGAGTTTGAAAAAAAAAAAAAAATATATATATATACGCAAATTCAACCATTTTCAGTGGTCGCCTTCCGCTTAATGAAACCCCCGGGGCGTGACATTGGGATATGGTCATAGTGACAGTGTGGATTCTTAGCTAGTGAGTGAGATAGTGATTGGATCATATCCTGCATGTGCCATATTTATGCTTGGCAGTGTTGCGCAGTTATTTGACTCGAGCGGGTCGCTCCTCTCGAGTGCCACTCCGGAGTAGGCGAGACCGGGTTGTAGTACCGGCTTTGAGATTGAGCTAGATACCGGGTTGGAGTACCGGACACACCTACAGCAGTAGGTAGGCGCAGGTTTGACTGGACCCGTTGTGGCAGTTAGTTTGGATTGGGTGTTCTGAGTTGAGTATCAGTAGTGGCATATCGTCCTCCTGTACTTTCCCTTGAGCATTGTAGATAGAGGCATAGTAGCAGTAGATGTTTACTTTCCAGCTTTTCATACTGCATTTCTTTTGTTACTTTTTGTCTCTAGTAGACTTAGTGGGCAGGCCGTCGGGCTTGTTGGCGGCACCCACTGAGAACTACTGTGGGAGGTAGTTCTCACACCCGTCGTGGTGTCTTTTCCCCAGGGACTTCAGCTTCAGTTCCTGCGGTGCCAGTAGCTGATCCTGCTCTTCCAGACCGAGGTAAGGGAGTCGCGAGATAGATCCCTTTCCCCTTCAGCTTCAGTGTGTTATAGAGGTACCCTTATTTTTTGGTTGTGTCATGTTTGAGAGATTATGTAGTGAGGTATCGAGTTGTACTTTTCTTCTTTCTTGAGAGACTCTTGTATTTGTTGGTGAGGACTTATTGTATATTGAGAGTTGTACTTATTTTATTTCTAGCAGTTTATTTTGCTCTGATATCTGTTTAGTGTAGTATCTTCCTTTTTGCAGGTTAGACGCTACGTCTCTACAGGGCTTCCTGTAGGGACGGCGGATCTGTTGGCGAGCCCGGGGTACAGTCTTGACCCCGGGGCGTGACAGATTAGAGTGGTATCAGAGCCTAGGATGTAGGTCTTGGAGGACTTAGGAACCCTAGGCTTATGTTTAAACCCTAGGATGACCCACGTGAGAGCCGAGACTTTTAGCGAAAGTCTTGATTGGGTATCTAACTCTCCCGAGTGGATAGGGACGAGTGATAGACATGTCTCCCTTTTGTAGCGACTATGTTGGCTGCAGACAACATAGTGCTTCGGAAAGGGGGACATGCCTTTTGACTTTCGCTAGATTGGGTCGAGTGTGGCTTCTGGTTCTGATTGTTTGTTTTGTCCCTCAGGTGGGGATGCCTCCTCGACGTTCGATGGTGACGCGTTCGCAGCCTTCGTCCTCAGAGCCCGAGCAGGAGGACTCGGGGCGAGGACCTCAGGCTGAGATTCAGGAGCTCCGTGCCCAGATGGCACAGATGGCTGAGGCGGCTAGACGCCAGGAGGAGGCAGTGGCGCGGCTGATGCTCTTATTGGAGCAGAGAGCACAGCCGGCAGTGGCACCCCCTTAGGCTTCGCCGGTGCCTTCTTCCCCTGTTGTGGCACCCCCTGTGGTGCAGCCGGCGCCAGCGATTCCTGCTGAGCCGGTTTCGAGTAGGCCACCGGCTGGGGCGACGGGAGCGTTGACTGAGACAGAGCAGCGGGAGGTTGTTGATTTGCTGATGAGATTGCGGCGGTTTGATCCGCCCCGCTTTTCGGGCATGGATGCTGAGCCTTGGGCAGCCGAGACTTGGATTACCACCTTGGAGCGCCACTTTGAGAGCTTATTTGTGGATGAGAGGTATCGGGTTATTCTGGCTACCCATTTTCTGGAGAGCAACGCCGAGGCGTGGTGGCGGCGTGTGCGACCTGCTGGTCCACCGGGGACGCAGCTTCTTTCCTGGGCCGAGTTCCGAAGCATGTTGCTGGGAGCCTTCTTCCCAGAGAGTGTTCGACAGCGGCTGGAGGAGCGGCTGAAGAATCTCCTCCAGGGAGATAGACCGGTGCACATGTACATAGCGAAATTTAACCAGTTATTGGCTTGTGTGCCTCATGTGGCTAGAGATGAGAGCCATCGTGTTTATATGTTTGAGAGAGGACTTCGCCGAGACATTTACCAGTTTGTCCGCTCCCGCCGACTGCAGACCTTGGAGGCCTCGATGGAGCAGGCTTTGTATGTGGAGAGTGGAGAGGCCGTGATGGATGAGGTATCTCCGGCCCCTGTAGCGACTTCTGGGGCGAAGCGCCCGGCATCTCCGGAGGAGGGGCAGTCTAGCAGGCAGCCCCCCGGGACCTCCGCGTTACCACCCTCAGGGCCGGGGGCACCAGGGACACCAGAGATCGGGGTCGTCTCGCCAGATACAGCAGCAGCAGCGTCGACCCCCGCGACAGCAGCAGTTCTCACCGCAGACTTCTCAGCAGTAGCGCCCAGATCGGTGTGTTATCTGTGGAGGCCCACACCTACCGACTCTGTGCCCGCAGAGACAGGGCCATTTTTTCGCTGCGGGCAGGCCGGTCACTTTGCGAGTGTGTGCCCCAGAGCCAGCCATTCAGCTCCTTCATCAGCATCTGCACCGTTTGTTCCTTACCAGCCAGCCAGCCCTACTGCGGCCTACAGCAGGCCAGATTTTGCCTCATCTTCTACTCGGCAGCCAGAGCGACGTCCCCCGGCACCGAGCGGTCGTGTTTATGCCGCTCAGATTGAGGACATTTCAGCAGCAGAGCAGGCCGTCGCAGGTATTAGTCTGATCTCAGCAGTCCGTGCTCGGGCTCTTTAGTTACCAGTGCATCTCATTTATTCATCAGTAGAGTTTTTGCATCAATCTGCATGGTATCGGGGCATGTGCATCTTGGCATAATTAAGGGGTAGGGATTTTGTGACTTGCATTAGCGTTTGGATTCATCCTAGTATCTTCCAGCCGAGGCGAATTTTGGGCGTGATCAGAACAACTGAACTTTGAAAGGCACGCCGATTGTTGCGTTGGTTCAGTTGCAGCTCCCCGACTCAGATTGAGCACTTGGGATGGACCAGTTGGTGTGGTATCGTGCAACATTTGATTGCGAACGGAGAACAGTGGCCTTTCCGCGAGTTGGACGACAGGAGATCATTTCTACTGGTTACCGAGGCGTCCTTCCTGCAGCAGTGGCTTCAGCGGCTTTGGGTTAGGTGCGACTTGTCGAGCGTAGGTGGCGCCTAGGACTAGAGGGTTTGTCTCTAGGGGTCTTGGATAGAGTGGTGTTTCTTTTAGGGGCACGAATAGACCGTAGCTTCCGTTTTGTTGCCGCAGCAGGAACGGCATCAACCCTTCTCTCCCTTATTTTCTCTTCGTGTGCTGAAATTCGCGAACAGAATGAAAGATACGAAAGACTACTACAGAATGGGGACGGGGCCCGAACCTGTTCTTGTTGGATTAGGGCAAAGGCACTGGTCTCCCGAAACTTTCGGACTTTTCGCTAATTTCAGTTGTTTTCTAAATTTGGGAGTTGAAGGTTGATGACCTTCCTACTGCTGGGGCCCTTTCTTTTTCTGGTAAGTTTTGCAGCGTAATTCAACTAGTTTGGATGCGTAGAGTTGGCTGTTCTACCTCGTCCCCAGTGTTTGGGAATTCCTGAGCTTTTTCCGCGGTTGGACGCGCTTTGTGGAGAGTTTGTAGCGACTGGGGAGTTGGAGTTTGTGCTGATGGATGCTTACCTTTGGGCTTGGAACTCCCTTTTGAGCCGTGTTTGTTTCGAGGACGAAACTTTCTTTTAGTGGGGGAGGATGTGAGGACCCGAATCCCCACTTTAGGGTTTACTGTTGGTTTGGAGGCTTCAGGGAGCGGGTGTGTGCGTGTCGGGCCCCAGATTTGGGTTTTTGGTGAAATTTGAGCTTATTTTCTTTGCTGAGAGTCCATTTTGGGTGTGTGAGGTGTTTGCGCGCTTATTGGAGCTAAGAATGTGACCCGGAACGGAAATTGAATCAAGTTTACTTTTCCGGAAAAATTTGGGAAAATTTAGAAGCGGAATTTCGCTGAACGGACCTCGGATTTGGATTCAGCGCGCGAAAACGAGCGAAATGGACTATTTACTTGAATTTTTCGGAGCCCGGACGCGAAAACACGGAAATCGAGGCTTAGGTTACTGTTCCGGCGGCCGGAGAGGCGCCGGCGGCGGCGGAGCGCGGCGGAACGTGACGGCGGAGGGCGGCGCAGGCGCGCGGTCCACCGCGGGGCGCGTGCACCGGGAGCGGGCCACGTGGCGCGCTGCGGTTGGCCGGCGCAGCGGGCGCGGTCCACGGGCCTTGGCGGGGTGTACGGTGGACCGAGGGTAGGCCACGTGGCATCCTGTGGTTGGTGCGGTGTTGTGCACGCGGTCCACGAACTTTTGGCTCTGGTGCACGGTAGATCGGGGACACGTGGCGTTGTGTGGTTGGCGGGTTCTGGTGCACCCGGTCCACACGGCGGTGGCGGCTGAGGCGGTGCCTCGGGGCGCGTGCCCGACCCGGGTCCGGCGGCGGCGCGGCCGCGCACGTCGCGCGACGTGCGCGTTGACCCGGTCGGCGTGGGGGCGCCACGTGGCGCCCCGTGGTTGGTCGGGCGCACCGGTGCACGACCCACGGTCGGGACACGTGGCGTCCCGTGGTTCGTCGCGGTGCGTGCGCCGAGTGCGGGGAGCAGGAATGGGACACGTGTCGGCCTCTGGGAGTTTCGGGCGCGCACAGTAACGGGCCGGCCCGTTACTGTAGCAGCCCGAAAACTTTCGGGCGCCCGAAAGTTGGGCCCGGAAGTGACTTAAGTGGCTTTTTGGGCTGCTTTTCCTTGTGGGCCTATAAATAGGCCACTTGGGCCGCGATTTTGAGCTTTTTCCGAGGGGAATTAGCCATTGCTCCCTTTACCAAATTTCTTTCTCTTCCTCTTGGGAATCTCCTGGTGAAGTTTCAGAACTTTTGGAAGCCGCGACGACTGTGTTTTCTGCCTCGTAGTGCGGAGCGACGGATTTCTGTTGGAGGCCCGTTATCGTCGCATTTCGGTCAAAAATTTCCACAGAGCTACCCCGACAGCCGTTTTCAGTGATTTTTGCGGCGTTGGATTCACGAGAGGTAAATCTTCGACTTTCGTGTTGAGTGTTTTGCCTAGATTTAGGTTTTTGGCACGGTTTTCGAGGCATTACTGAGCCGCTATTTTTGCTGTGAGATTCCTGGACAGCACTCACTTCGCGGATTTTTATCTCCTCATCCGGACATCGGAATTCGACGATTCAAGAGCCTATCGACATCTACACTTTACGAGGATCGTCGTGATATTTTTATTGGAATTTGTGAAAAATTATTTTCAGGTGGAAATTACGTTTGAACAGTGACTGTTCTTGCAGATTTTTGTATAAGGAATTAGTGTGGAATTTAATGTAAATGTGGAATTGTTGTTGTACCCAGGACTTTGTAAGCACCACTATGGTGCTCTTTGCTTAGTGGACTCGGAGTTTTATCAGTTTCTGGGCTTTTTATCTGTGCGACCCCGGACAGTTAGCGCGATCAGGTGGGTGATCCTGCTTTCAAATTCTATGGACTGCACTCTAATTCTATGAATGTAGTAGCATGCACGTTAATTTATGGCCCCAATATTATGTGAGAATTGTATGTTAGTACCCACAGTTGATAGTTGTTAAACCTGATGACCTCATTGAACCACTTGCAGTATTTGAACTCTTACCACAGGAAAATTGTATGTTAGTACCCACAGTTGATAGTTGCAGTACCGGCTTTGAGATTGAGCTAGATACCAGGTTGGAGTACCGGACACACCTACAGCAGTAGGTAGGCGCAGGTTTGACTGGACCCGTTGTGGCAGTTAGTTTGGATTGGGTGTTCTGAGTTGAGTATCAGTAGTGGCATATCGTCCTCCTGTACTTTCCCTTGAGCATTGTAGATAGAGGCATAGTAGCAATAGATGTTTACTTTCCAGCTTTTCATACTGCATTTCTTTTGTTACTTTTTGTCTCTAGTAGACTTAGTGGGCAGGCCGTCGGGCTTGTTGGCGGCACCCACTGAGAACTACTGTGGGAGGTAGTTCTCACACCCGTCGTGGTGTCTTTTCCCCAGGGACTTCAGCTTCAGTTCCTGCGGTGCCAGTAGCTGATCCTGCTCTTCCAGACCGAGGTAAGGGAGTCGCGAGATAGATCCCTTTCCCCTTCAGCTTCAGTGTGTTATAGAGGTACCCTTATTTTTTGGTTGTGTCATGTTTGAGAGATTATGTAGTGAGGTATCGAGTTGTACTTTTCTTCTTTCTTGAGAGACTCTTGTATTTGTTGGTGAGGACTTATTGTATATTGAGAGTTGTACTTATTTTATTTCTAGCAGTTTATTTTGCTCTGATATCTGTTTAGTGTAGTATATTCCTTTTTGCAGGTTAGACGCTACGCCTCTACAGGGCTTCCTGTAGGGACGGCGGATCTGTTGGCGAGCCCGGGGTACAGTCTTGACCCCGGGGAGTGACAAGCTCAATCTCAAAGCCGGTACTACAACCCGGTCTCGCCTACTCCGGAGTGGCACTCGAGGGGAGCGACCCGCTCGAGTCAAATAACTGCGCAACACTGTCAAGCACAAATGTGGCACATGCAGGCTATGATCCAATCACTATCTCACTCACTGGCTAAAAATCCACACTGTCACTATGACCATGTCCCAAGGATCCCAGATCCACTATCACTATCACTATGCAAACTGGTCTACAGACTGCTACAGACGCCACTCGGTCCCCAGACGCGAGTGCAAATGAAATCCCCAGCTAAAAAACCTCCCGGCCCACGACTCGGGAAAAAATCACTATGACCAGAGTGACTAGAATACTACCACTGTGGAAAAGCTAAGGTGATAAATAATTCTGATGTATGTTCAAGTTACTGTAGTTTAATGGCGCATGATAATTAAATAACAGGCAATTATGCTAAGTTAAATTCCCAAGTTGCAGAGTTTATCAAAAGATCGACAGATTTAGCAATTAGCTACAGTGGTTTTCAACATACAGTTTACACATATTATCTGGCTCATATACTATGCATGCTACTATATTTGTAGAATCAGAGTGCAGTCCATAGAATTTGAAAGCAGGATCACCCACCTGATCGCGCTAACTGTCCGGGGTCGCATAGATAAAAAGCCCAGAAACTGATAAAACTCCGAGTCCACTAAGCACAGAGCACCATAGTGGTGCTTACAAAGTCCTGGGTACAACAACAATTCCACATTTACATTAAAATCCACACTAATTCCTTATACAAAAATCTGCAAGAACAGTCACTGTTCAAACGTAATTTCCACCTAAAAATAATTTTCCAGAAATTCCAATAAAAATATCACGACGATCCTCGCGAAGTGTAGATGTCGATAGGCTCTTGAATCGTCGAATTCCGATGTCCGGAAGAGGAGATAAAAATCCGCAAAGTGAGTGCTGTCCAGGAATCTCACAGCAAAACAGCGGCTCAGTAATGCCTCGAAAACCGTGCCAAAAACCCAAATCTAGGCAAGACACTCGAAAGTCGAAGATTTACCTCTCGTGAATCCAACGCCGCAAAAATCGCTGAAAACGGCTGTCGGGGTAGCTCTGTGGAATTTTTAGACCGAAATGCGACGACAACGGGCCTCCAACAGAATTCCGTCGCTCGGCACTACGAGGCAGAAAACACAGTCGTCGCGGCTTCCAGAAACTCAGAAACTTCACCGGAAGATGCACAAGAGGGAGAGGAAGAACTTTTGTAAAAGGCTCAAGAGCCAATTCCCTCGGAAAAAGCCTCAAAATCAAGGCCCAAAGGGCCTATTTATAGCCTCTCCCCGAAATGCAGCCCAAAAAGCCACTTAAGTCACTTTCGGGACCAACTTTCGGGCGCCCGAAAGTTTTCGGGCTGCTACAGTAAAGGGCCGGCCCGTTACTGTATGCGCCCGAATCTTCCTCAGGCCGCCACGTGTCCCTTATCCGCCTTCTGCACCCGGCGCACGAACCCCGACGAATCTAGCGGCGCCACGTGTCCCGACCAGGCGACGTGCACCGCTGCGCCCGACCAACCACGGGGCGCCACGTGGCGCCCCCACGCCGACCCGGTCAACGCGCACGTCGCGCGAACTGCGCGGCCGCGCCGCCGCCGGATCCGGGTCGGGCACGCGCCCCGAGGCACCGCCTCAGCCGCCACCGCCGTGTGGACCGGGTGCACCAGAACCCGCCAACCACACAACGCCACGTGTCCCCGGTCTACCCTGCACCAGAGCCAAGATTTCGTGGACCGCGTGCACAACACCGCACCAACCACGAGATGCCACGTGGCCTACCCTCGGTCCACCGTGCACCCCGCCAAGGCCCGTGGACCGCGCCCGCTGCGCCGGCCAACCGCAGCGCGCCACGTGGCCCGCGCCCGGTGCACGCGCCCCGTGGTGGACCGCACGCCTGCGCCGCCCTCCGCCGTCGCGTTCCGCCGCGCTCCGCCGCCGCCGGCGCCTCTCCGGCCGCCGGAACAGTGACCCAAACCTCGATTTTCGTGTTTTTGCGTCCGGGCTCCGAAAAATTCAAGTAAATAGTCCATTTCGCTCGTTTTCGCGCGCTGAATCCAAATCCGAGGTCCGTTCAGCCAAATTCCGCTTCTAAAATTTCCCAAAATTTCCCGGAAATGTAAACTTGATCTAATTTCCGTTCCGGGTCACATTCTTAGCTCCAATAAGCGCGCAAACAGCTCACACACCCAAAATGGACTCTCAGCAAAGAAAATAAGCTCCAATTTCACCAGAAACCCAAATCTGGGGCCCGACACGCACACACCCGCTCCCTGAAGCCTCCAAACCAACAGTAAACCCTAAAGTGGGGATTCGGGTCCTCACATCCTCCCCCACTAAAAGAAAGTTTCGTCCTCGAAACAAACACGGCTCAAAAGGGAATCTCCAAGCCCAAAGGTAAGCATCCATCAACACAAACTCCAACTCCCCAGTCGCTACAAACTCTCCACAAAGCGCGTCCAACCGCGGATAAAGCTCAGGAATTCCCAAACACTGGGGACGAGGTAGAACAGCCAACTCTACGCGTCCAAGCTATTCGAATTACGCCGCAAAGCTTAACAGGAAAGGAAAGAGCCCCACCAGTAGGAAGGTCATCAACCTCCAACTCTCAAATTTAGAAAACAACTGAAATTAGCGAAAAGTTCGAAAGTTCCGAGAGACCAGAGCCCTTGCCCTAATCCAACAAGAACAGGTTCGGGCACCGTCCCCATTTCTGGAGTAGTCTTCGTATCTTTCATCCTGTTCGCGAATTTCAGCACAAGAGTGAGAAAATAAGGGAGAGAAGGGTTGATGCCGTTCCTGCTGCGGCAACAAAAAAAAAAAATGGTAGCTACGGTCTATCCGTGCCCCTACAAGAAACACCACTCTAATCCAGACCCCTAGAGACAAACCCTCTAGTCCTAGGCGTCACCTACGCTCGACCAGTCGCACCTAACCCGAAGCCGCTGAAGCCACTGCTGCAGGAAGGATGCCTCGGTAACCAGTAGAAATGATCTCCTGTCGTCCAACTCGCGGAAAGGCCACTGTTCTTCGTTCGCAATCAAATATTGCAGGATACCGCACCAACTGGTCCATCCCAAGTGCTCAATCTAAGTCGGGGAGCTGCAATGTCACGCCCCGGGGTTTGTTTTAGCGGAAGCAGCACAAATTTTTTTTTTTTTTTTTTTTTTTGAAAGGCCTCTCTTCCCCGGCGCGTGCCCAGACCCGCCGCACATACAGGATCTCTCTGCAAACGGACAGAGTCTCTCCTGTACGTGCATGGCGTGTGGTTGAGTACATCTCCCAAACAAGCATAACCATCCAATCACAACATTCATTAACAGGCAACCAAAGTTCTAAGTATTTAAGCGTATGGCCGATTCAATTTGGAAAGGATAAATCCACAAATTTAAAAGAGTGCCCACCCGACACTTAGATTTTAAAAACGATTTTCGAAAATCTTTCTTTGGTTTTGTCTTTTCTTTTCTTTTTCAAATGGCCAACAGAAATGAAAGGAAAAGTAATGCATCACAGTATAACCAAGTACCGACATCCACGTCGACCCCACGAGGGTATCGAGAACCTCACACATAACTACAAAATGTATGAAATGCAATAATAAAGAAAGAGATACAGTCCAGGGTTCCCGGCAACCCAGAAGCTCCTGCCCCGTCCTCACCGTCGCCTACCTCTCTCCCCGTCTGGTCCCTGTCACGAAATGGGATGTCAGTGACGAATAATAGTAAAGCCGGAAAATGCAGTAAAACAAACCATGAAGATAACCGGAGCAACTACCCTCTCAGGAGGGAAGCGATAACCTGTACACCTGTATCCTGCTCATACCCGGCCACGTCGGACAACTAAACCGACGGCCCATACCGTACCTGCAGAAACCCGACCACGTCGGACAACTAAACCGACGGGTCGCACCGCTCGCACCTCGGTGCCTCAAACCCCACAACTAATAAGGGGCCCCACTACGTCACCTCGTGGGTATACACGGGTCATAGACCACTTTTCCGGAAAAGCGCACCCTTGCGGTGGCCAAACCGCGGGTGCGCGTGCTGCAGCCTCGAGCCAAGTAACCGCGACAATGATACATATATGTCCATGTATGAGTATCGTAAGAACCAACATATGACGCGACATGTATATATATCTATGCATGAGAACTGTATAAAACAACATATGCGACAACATACACCTACAAGTAATCGTACCATGTGAATCAGCATATCGGTCAACATATATATATCCATGCATGAAACTGTATAAAACGACATATGCGATTAATTTATATTTTCCCCCAATGTTTAACCCAAGAACACACATGACTACCCCCGTCCGATATGGTGGAATAAAATCGAAGACTTAGGAATGGAACCCACCTGTCGCCTGTAGCGTTCCGTGTTCGACTTCTCCGCGTCCCGGCGCGCTCCTCGAAGCTGCAAAACGGATTCCCCGGGCGGGGAGGTCAAGACCCAATAAGCGCAAATCCATGAAGAGCCCCATAATCCCAGCCGGCTCTTGTCGGCAATGACCAAGCCCCCCCCCCCCCCCCCCCCCCCCGTACCTCTCGCGGCATGCGCGGGTCGCCCGCGCGGCGCCCCGCATGCGTGGGTTGCCCCGCGCGGCAGCCCCGCGTGCGGGGGCTCCCCGCGCGGCAGCCCCGCATGCGGGGTGGCCCGCGCGGCAGCCCCGCATGCGGGCTGCCCCGCGCGGCAGCCCCGCGTGCGGGGGCTCCCCGCGCGGCAGCCCCGCATGCGGGGTGGCCCGCGCGGCAGCCCCGCATGCGCGGGCTGCCCCGCGCGGCAGCCCCGCGTGCGGGGGCTCCCCGCGCGGCAGCCCCGCATGCAAGGTGGCCCGCGCGGCAGCCCCGCATGCGCGGGCTGCCCCGCGCGGCAGCCCCGCGTGCGGGTGCTCCCCGCGCGGCAGCCCCGCATGCGGGCTGGCCCGCGCGGCAGCCCCGCGTGCGGGGGCTCCCCGCGCGGCAGCCCCGCTCGGGGGGGAGCTGCCCGCAGGCACGGGCAACCCCGCGCGGTATCAACCTCGCGCGGGTGCCCTGCCGGCGGGTGGCTCGCCCCGTCCCGATGCTCCCCCTCCGATCCGCCCAAGAAAAGCCCTCCCCTTTATTATTTTTGAATCAAGAACGAGGGAGGAAGAAACGAGATCGCGCTCACCTTGTCCTCGTCGGCACCGGGCGAAGAAGAGAGGTCGTCCTATTCGGGTTCGTCGGATCTTGCGGGGAGGCGATCGATCTCCTCCTTCTCCTCGTCGGGATCCCGGCTCTCGCGTCGCCTCGATGCGGGTGGGGGACGGCTTGGGTTTTCACGCGTACGAAAGGGGAAAGAAAGGAATGGGAACCCCAATTCTCCAACCCTTATTTAATTAGCCGTTTAGGCGCAGTCGGGTCTAAAACCCAAGGTCCAACTAAACGTAACCCCGCCTAGACCAAAATACATTTGATTAACATCGATTAAGCTCAATTAAATCGGATTAAATTTAATTAAATCCAATTAAATTAAATTAGACCAAAATAAAATAAATTAAGTCAAATTAACTTAAACCCGGGCCTGGTTTACCTCTGCGGAGAAGTGCTGAACACCGCGACAACTTCAGGAATTTATTCCGGACGATTCCGGGGTCGAAAAACAGATCCGATCGCGCCGCCGGCCTCCGTTTCGCGAGCTTTATTCTCTAAAAATACCCGCGAGCCCCGTCGGCCTGCCCAAACCAACGCAAGAGGAGTCGTACCCCGGACCCCTTAGCCGAAAGGCGGTTCGAAGAAAGTCACAGGAGAGACCAAAAGGGACCAAAAAAAACAGCGGTTATTACACCACTCACCTCTGAGAACGAGTTTCGTCCTCGAAACTCAAGCCCGGGTGGGAGTGAAAAGGTCGGGGTAGCACTCCCTCATCTTAGACTCCAGTTCCCAAGTTGCTTCCCGCTCCTCGTGGTTGTTCCAAAGTACCTTCACGTAGGGGATAGTTCGGTTTCGCAGTGACTTGTTTTCCCTTGCCAAGATTCTCACCGGGGTTTCTTCAAAGCTGAGGTCCTCCTTAAGCTCGAGTGCTGAAGCGTCCAGAACGTGTGACGGGTCAGGAAGGTATTTCCGAAGCATCGAAACGTGGAACACGTCGTGGACTCGGTCGAGGTTTGGTGGTAGGGCGAGGCGGTAAGCTATTGGGCCAATGCGCTCTAGGATCTCGAAAGGCCCCACAAACCGTGGGCTCAGTTTGCCCTTTAGCCCGAAACGCCTGATTCCTCTGGATGGCGAGACCCGCAAAAACACATGCTCCCCCACTTGAAATTCCAAGTCACGGCGCCTCTGATCTGCGTAACTCTTCTGTCGACTCTGGGCGGTTAGCAGGCGCTATCTGATAAGGCGCACTTTCTCTTCAGTTTCCTCCACTAAGTCGGGTCCCAAAAGTTTCCGTTCTCCCAAGTCGTCCCAGCAAATCGGGGATCGGCAGCGCCTTCCGTATAAGGCTTCGTAGGGCGCCATTTGAATGCTGGCTTGGTAGCTGTTGTTGTAGGCGAATTCTACGAGGGGTAGATAGCGTGACCAACCGATTCCCCAATCGAGCACGCATGCGCGAAGCAGGTCTTCGAGGGTTGTATCACCCGCTCCGACTGCCCGTCCGTCTGAGGGTGGAAGGCTGTGCTGAACTGTAGTCTGGTTCCCATTGCCCGCTGAAGGCTCTGCCAAAACTTTGAGACAAAGCGCGTGTCTCTGTCCGAGGTGATCGATGCCGGCACTCCATGTAGTCTCACGATCTCGCTGATGTAGACTTGAGCTAGCCGTTCGCGGGTCCAAGCTGTATGAATTGGTAGGAAGTGTGCTGACTTGGTTAACCCGGTCGACTATGACCCAGATCGCGTCGTGGCCCTGCTGTGAACGTGGGAATCCAGTGACAAAATCCATGGTAATCTGGTCCCATTTCCACTCTGGTACCGTAGGGGTTGTAGCTTCCCGGCTGGTCGCTGATGCTCGGCCTTTATCTGTTGGCATACTAAGCAGTGAGCCACGTGTCGAGTTACGTCTCCTTTCAGTTTAGGCCACCAAAAAGTCTGTTTAAGATCCCTGTACATCTTTGTGCCCCCGGATGCGCCGCATAAGGGGCTCGGTGCGCCTCCGCTAAGATCTCTTCCTTCAACTCTGATGAATCCGGCACGCAGATCCGTCCACGGAACCGTAGGATGCCGTCGTCTTCCACCGTAAAGTCAATCTCTTGGTCCTGGGGAACCTTGTCTCGTACGCGCTGTAGGTGTGGGTCGATCTGCTGCCCCTCCCGGATCCTCTCAAACAATGTCGGCCTGACCACCAGGGTTAGGAGTCGCATTGTAGAGTTATTTAGGATCCACAAGGATCTAAATAGGTACTATCAAACACCTAGAGGGGGGTGAATAGGTGTAATATTATAAAAACCAATCTCAGTGCAAAAATAAAAAATAATGCGGAAAATAAAAATCAACACACCGAGATTTACGTGGAAACTCCAATCCAGGAGAAAAACCACGGGACCAACACGCAATAACAATCCACTAAGAATAGAAGAATAACAAGGTGATTACCGACTCCACGGACTCAAACCCCTCCTTCAGCTTCTTCGGACCTTGCGCTGACCGGTTGGATATCCACGCAATAACAATCCCTAAGAAAAGAAGAATAACAAGGTGATTACCGTCTCCACGGATTTAACCCCTCCTTCAATTTCTTCGGACCTTGCGCTCCACCGTTTGCACGTCCACTGCACACGTTCGAATCCACGAACGCCACTCGAATCCACGAGCACACGTTTCGAATCCACGAAACGCCTTCAACACACCGAATCCACGATGGCACGTCGAATCCACGACGCAAACTCAGCCGGTAAGAATATTGGCTTTGATGGTGATCCTTTGCTTAGATTATCAATGAAGATCCATGGGAAAAATCTCTAAGCAAAGATTAGATCAATTCGACAAAAGATATGTTCTTGAAGAACCGTCGAATTGACCTAAAAGAGGCTATAAAGAAGAACGATAAAAACCTAGCCTCTAGGGTTGCTCTCAAGTGTTTTATAAATTGATCGGCCGTGCTCCCCACGTTCTTGAGAAACCCTAAGTGTCTATTTATAGTTTAGAAACCTTTGGAAAGAGATAAGAATCAAAAACATACCTTATCTGGAATTTTTCAGGACGGCGATCCGGATCGGATTTACTGCGATCCGGATCGTCGTAACGAGATTGACGATTCCAGAAATCCAAGGGTTCGGGATCCGGATCGCAAGGCCCGATCCGGATCGTTCATGAATTTCAGCAACATCCAATGTTCGGGATCCGGATCAGAATAGGCTTGGATCCGGATTGGATTTGCACATGAACTAATACCCTTCGGGATCCGGATTGGATCATCTGATCCGGATCCTGAACATGTCCCATGTCCAGTTTTTGATTTTTATGCAATTAAAAATTCATCCAAGTGTTTCTACACTATAAGAAAGTATTCGGATCACCAAAATTATTTAGTTAAACATACCTGATCCTTTTGAATACTTTCTTCTTGAGATTGATGTAACTGATCCACAATTCTTCATCTTCAATCTTCAAGACTCAAGACACTGAGTGTCAACTTGAGCTCTTGTTGAATCTTCTCTAAGTCTTTGATTGCTGATTGACAATTTGATCCCTTTAAGACTCCGACTCAACTCACTGACTTGACTCACGAAATATGCCAACACCAAAATGCCGTAACAATCTCCCCCTTTGGCAATTTCGTGACAAAACCCAAAAATACATAAAACGCTCAAGTCACTCATCTTAAACCAAAAAATTCGAAATTCAATGTCATCACCAAAACATTGATTTTCTTTGCGTGAAAGATCCAATAAATACAAAATTACATTTGAACCAAACAGTCCTAGAACATACTCTATGACTTAGGACTTGGAGTCTTAAAGTGATGTAATTCCTGCAAAACAAAACTCCAACCAAAATCAAACGTTAGTCGTTAGAAATTAAAATCCTACATTTGATTCGTCCTTTTGGTTCTTTTGTTTTTCGGCTCTTTCAATCTTTTCTTTATCTCCCCCTATCTTGAGCATCTCTAACATGTTCTCCATGTTCTCCCCCTTTGTGATACGATCATCATTTTCCGTTCTCCCCCATTTTTTCATTTTCGTTTGTCCTCTCTTGATGATCTCATCTCCGTCATTTCTCTTCTCCCCCTTTTTGTCACAAATTGTCAAACAGTGAACATACTAGACAAAAGGAAATCACTAACAACATTAGTTCATAGAGAAAGAGAGATAAAAGCTCAGTTCCGGTATATAACAAAAATGCAGATTGCGTACCGGTACCAGAAAGCAAAAATCAAATAATTTCTTGAAACAAATCCAGATTTTGGAAACTTTTCAAATACCGATTTGTATTCCATCAAGAAATCCATTTAAGTGCTTTGAAGAACAATGAATTCACATAGATGTCATTCAATCCAAATTTCTTTCATTAGAATAATTTAGAAAAATAATAACCAGAAAGAGTATGTAAGCACTTTAGCGTATCAACTTTAAACAAAAGTCATCGTTTCATGCAACAAGAAATAGATTATACCAAATCTATCAAAAATACTCAAAAATGAAACGAAAATTTATGAAAATTAAAACTCTTAAAGTTGAACACTTTCAATTACATCTAACCTGATCTTATGAGTAATGCCTTTATCAAATCATCAATTTTGGTAAAGAAAATGAAATACAAAGATCAATAGATGTTTGAAATCCCCGATAAGTTAGATAATATATCTAGACAATCTGTTGAAGGAGTGGCTCTTTGAGCATCTTTTATCAAAAATCCCACCTTATACCAACCATGAAATATGACTGAGTCAAGTATTTCATTATGCATTTCATCAACATTTTAAACACAAAATTTGCTTTGCATACATGGGTTTCTTTTCTTTCTTCTTTTTCTCCATGTGGTGGTAGTTTTCACACTCCTCATTGGGATGTAACTCTTTCCACATCTTTTGAGCATTTTACTTTTCTTTGACTCCCCCTCAATTGGCTATCAATTATTTAATATATAAGGTATTCAACCAAAAATTGATCTCGCATTCATACTCGACTAAGCAATCAAATATGATAATGACTATACCAAGAGATCATTGAGAGAGAAATTGACTTTGATCACTTAAAAGATGAATTAATTAACATAAATGATCATTGCAACATTGAAATATTATGATATCAAAAGCATAATAAATTTCTAAATGCGTGAAAGGATGCAATTAAAGTCAATTTAACCAATGCTCAATTAAACAACTCCTCTAAATGAAGTGTCTTCAAGATTATGAATAAGGAGTCAAGTTGATAATCCAAGAAAATTAATTTGGAGTGAATGAACGTGAAGCCCTTTTTATTCAATGCACTTGTTCGTTAAAAACCCTTTTGTTCAAAAACAAAGTATAAAAACAAAGAGCATTGAAAAACATGTAATGCAAAGATTAAGAAAAATATGAAGGGAAAACCAATCAAAGCATTACATACAGTCATAAGCTATTTAGAACTTAAGACAAGGAAAGATATCACCTTTCCGAATCCAAAATCGTCGGATTTGGGTTGTCTTGATTCATTGTGCCCGGGGGTTGGTAGCTTTGACTGTTGATCCACCTTAGGTCTTTGCCTTGCAATGATCCACTTGTATGATTGATGTTGTGGCTCGGACCTTTGGTGGGTTGAGTGAACTCCTTTGACTTGATGTGTCTTTTGATTCCGTTGAGTCCGCTCCGTAGATGAAGTTGCCGAAGGATTTTTCTTTTCTTTTTCGGGCAATTCTTCACCAAGTGTCCTTCAAGTCCACATAGGTGACAAGTTCTTCCTTTCATTTTATTGTGGAACTTGAAGCCTTCACAGTTTGGTCCTTTTTAAATCCCAAACCAACCTTGCTTGTTTGACCTAATCCGGACATACAATCTAGTTTCTTCGAACCGGTTGAAAGCCTTTGTATGTCGGATTTGAGTTGATGAACTTGCTTGGTCAAAGCTTGGTTGGTGACATGAATTTCTTCAAACTGCTTTTCAAGAAAACCAATCTTGTCCATATATGATTTAGCGTTTGTCTCCGATTGGTTTAGCTTTTCTTGGAGGATTTTATTGTTATCTAATACTCGTCCATGTTCCTCCTCGAGATCATGAAGTTTGAACTTTAAAGCTTGATTCTCGTCTTGAACTTCATGTCGTTGCTTCCTCAACTTCTTGTTAAGTTTGGCCATCTTCTTTGATTCCGCAAGAAGTTGTTGGTATGCCTCAACGAGTTCTTCTTCGTCCGACTCCCCCTCACTTGATGACTCTCCTCCGGATGTTGATGTTTCATGCAAAATCAAAGGAATAGAGTCAGTGACTAAAGATGATAAGCACAATTTAGAAGAGGGAATTTGAGAGGCATGAGAAGCAACAATTTTTTCTTTTTCCTCTTCACTTGAGGTCGATTCATCGTAACTAGAATCGTCCCAAGTTTTCGCTTGCAAAGCCTTCTTTTTATATGATTTCTTAGAAGGACAATCCGTTGAAATATGGCCGTAGCCTTTGCATCGATAACATCGGATTTCCCCTTCGAAATCATCTTTTTCTTTTTCTTTAGAAGGTTTTGCAACGCCTTTGAGTTTAGAGGATTTAGAACCCGATGATCCTTTAGATGGTTTCGTGGATGAAGATCCATCGGTTCGATTCTTCCAAAATTTCCGACGAAATTTCTTTGTGATCCGCGCCAGTTGTTCTTCAAAATCGGCAAAAGAGATTTCATCGTCGGAACTGATTCGTCATCTTCTTCCTTTGTTGATTTGAATGCAATACCTGTAAGCTTAGAAGAAGACTTGGAAGAATTTTGATTAGTAGGAAAAGTCATCTCATAAGTTTGCAAAGCACCTACTAATTCCTCTACACTCATCTCATCCGGATGACTAACGGTTTCAATGGCGGTAACCTTTGCCCTAAACCGTTCCGGAAGAGTCCGAAGAATCTTTCTTACAATTTTCGACTCCGGGATCTTTTCTCCTAAATTAGCACATGTATTAATTACATCTTGAAGTCTAGTGTAATAATCTGTAAACAATTCATGCTCTTCCATATGAATAGAGTCAAATTGACTTGTAAGCATCTGGAGCTTTTGAATTTTTACAAGATTAGTACCCTCATGTGTAATTTTGAGAATATCCCAAATTTCCTTCGCGGTTTCACACGCGGAAATTCTCGAAAACTCAGTCGAGGAAAGAGAATTAAAAAAGCGTTCATACCTTTCCCATTGTAAGAAGATCTTTCGATTTCCTCTTTGGACCATCTAGAGCGAGGTTTTGGGGTAGTAGAATTTCCTACTTCCTCAACCGGATGCACCCAACCGTATTCCACGGTTTGCCATACCCGCTCATCAATAGAGATGAGAAAAGCTCTCATCCGCATTTTCCAATATGCATAATTGGTCCCATCAAAAAGAGGAGGTCTAAAAATATTACCACTTTCACCCATCATGATAGATAAACCTAAAACCCGCTCTGATACCAATTGTAGAGTTATTTAGGATCCACAAGGATCTAAATAGGTACTATCAAACACCTAGAGGGGGGTGAATAGGTGTAATATTATAAAAACCAATCTCAGTGCAAAAATAAAAAACAATGCGGAAAATAAAAATCAACACACCGAGATTTACGTGGAAACTCCAATCCAGGAGAAAAACCACGGGACCAACACGCAATAACAATCCACTAAGAATAGAAGAATAACAAGGTGATTACCGACTCCACGGACTCAACCCCTCCTTCAGCTTCTTCGGACCTTGCGCTGACCGGTTGGATATCCACGCAATAACAATCCACTAAGAAAAGAAGAATAACAAGGTGATTACCGTCTCCACGGATTTAACCCCTCCTTCAATTTCTTCGGACCTTGCGCTCCACCGTTTGCACGTCCACTGCACACGTTCGAATCCACGAACGCCACTCGAATCCACGAGCACACGTTTCGAATCCACGAAACGCCTTCAACACACCGAATCCACGGTGCCACGTCGAATCCACGACGCAAACTCAGCCGGTAAGAATATTGGCTTCGATGGTGATCCTTTGCTTAGATTATCAATGAAGATCCATGGGAAAAATCTCTAAGCAAAGATTAGATCAATTCGACAAAAGATATGTTCTTGGAAGAACCGTCGAATTGACCTAAAAGAGGCTATAAAGAAGAACGATAAAAACCTAGCCTCTAGGGTTGCTCTCAAGTGTTTTATAAATTGATCGGCCGTGCTCCCCACGTTCTTGAGAAACCCTAAGTGTCTATTTATAGTTTAGAAACCTTTGGAAAGAGATAAGAATCAAAAACATACCTTATCTGGAATTTTTCAGGACGGCGATCCGGATCGGATTTACTGCGATCCGGATCGTCGTAACGAGATTGACGATTCCAGAAATCCAAGGGTTCGGGATCCGGATCGCAAGGCCCGATCCGGATCGTTCATGAATTTCAGCAACATCCAATGTTCGGGATCCGGATCAGAATAGGCTTGGATCCGGATTGGATTTGCACATGAACTAATACCCTTCGGGATCCGGATTGGATCATCTGATCCGGATCCTGAACATGTCCCATGTCCAGTTTTTGATTTTTATGCAATTAAAAATTCATCCAAGTGTTTCTACACTATAAGAAAGTATTCGGATCACCAAAATTATTTAGTTAAACATACCTGATCCTTTTGAATACTTTCTTCTTGAGATTGATGTAACTGATCCACAATTCTTTATCTTCAATCTTCAAGACTCAAGACACTGAGTGTCAACTTGAGCTCTTGTTGAATCTTCTCTAAGTCTTTGATTGCTGATTGACAATTTGATCACTTCAAGACTCCGACTCAACTTACTAACTTGACTCACGAAATATGCCAACACCAAAATGCCGTAACACGCATAACCGTGCCCGCTGGCACCACCTCTAACTGCATTCGTGCGAATTCCGCGATCAAATGGTTCTGTTCCGTTATCGGGCTCTCCGACGCCCCTTCCTGATGCCCTTTTCTGCTCAAGGCGTCTGCCACCACGTTTGCCTTCCCGGGATGGTATTGAATCGTCAGGTCGTAATCCTTCAATAGCTCTAGCCACCGCCTCTGCCGTAAGTTTAATTCTTTTTGGGTAAAGATGTACTTAAGACTTTGGTGATCTGAGAAGACGTTACAGTGAACTCCAAAGAGGTAATGCCTCCACAGTTTTAAAACGAAAACTACAGCAGCGAACTCCAAGTCGTGTATCGGGTAGTTCTTTTCATAGTCCTTCAGCTGCCTGGACGCGTAGGCAATCACTTTCCCCTGTTGCATCAGAACACCCCCAAGGCCGATCCTTGATGCGTCGCAGTACACCTCATAATCCTCTCCGGGTGCCGGCAGTACAAGTATGGGTGCCCTGGTTAACCTCCTCTTGAGTTCCTCAAAACTCTCCTGGCATTTGGCCGTCCATATGAACTTCTCCCCTTTTCTGGTCAACCGATTTAAAGGAGTAGCAATCTTTGCAAAACCCTCAACGAAGTGCCGGTAATATCCTGCCAGCCCTAGGAAACTTCGTACTTCTGTCACCGACGTCGGCGGCTGCCAGTCAACCACTGCTTCTACCTTCTTGGGATCCACGGCGATTCCCTGTGCCGAGATCACGTGCCCTAGGAAACCGACCTCGCGCAGCCAGAACTCACACTTCTTGAGTTTGGCGAACAGCTTCTGCTCTCTGAGGGTCTGGAGGATTGTTCGTAGATGGTCCTCATGCTCCTCGTCGGAAATGGAGTAAATCAGAATGTCGTCGATGAAGACTACCACGAACCGATCCAAGAAGGGTCTGAAGATCCGGTTCATCATGTCCATGAAGACTGCGGGGGCGTTCGTAAGCCCGAACGGCATCACCGTGAACTCGTAGTGGCCGTACCGAGTCCGGAAGGCGGTCTTGGGGATGTCTTCATTTCGAACTCGGAGTTGATGATAGCCCGACTGTAGGTCAATTTTGGAGAAGACTGTCGCTCCCCGTAACTGATCGAAGAGGTCGTCGATTCTGGGCAGGGGGTACTTATTCTTCACCGTAACCTTGTTTATCCCTCTGTAGTCGATGCAGAGACGCAGGCTTCCGTCTTTCTTCCGCACGAAGAGTACCGGCGCGCCCCAGGGTGACACACTCGGTCTGATGAACCCTTTATCCAAGAGGTCCTCCAGCTGTGCTTTAAGCTCCTTTAGCTCCGCGAAGGCCATTCGGTAAGGCGCCTTCGTAATTGGCTGCGTGCCTGGTAAAAGCTCGACAGGGAACTCCACCTCCCGCTCCGGAGGCATCCCGGGCAGTTCTGCGGGGAAGACGTCGGGGAAGTCCCTCACCACCGGGATGTCTGAAGATGTCGACGAGGGTCGGGTGGCCAGATCCACCGATGCTAAATAGGCCACGCATCCACCCTCCACCAACCTTCTGGCTCGCACCGCTGAGATGACCGTCGGGAAGGTGATGCTCTTGCCCGCCATATACACATGTTCAGGAAAACCCGGTTCTTGCAATCGCACTTGTCGCTTGTCACAGTCAATGAGCGCCTGGTACCTCGTGAGCCAGTCCATGCCCAACACCGCGTCGTACTCCTTCAAGGGGATTACCACCAAATCCCATGGGCAAGCCAGTCGCCCAAGCCTAATCGAGCAGGCGGCCACTAAGCTGACCGCCTCCAAAGTCCCCCCCGCCGTTTGCACCGTCAAGAGATTTTGAAGGGGGGTCTCCTCGAGATCATGCATAAATTCGAAATCACGAGAAATGAACGAGTGTGTTGCTCCGGTATCGAAAAGAGTTCTAGCACGGGAGTTCGAAACGGAAGTAATACCTGCAAGAGCGTCCTCCGGTGGATTAGTCCCTTGGCTGGTCATTGAGAAAACCCTCCCTCCTGGTTGTGGCTGCCGATCCTCCTCACGCCGTGGTGCGGGGGGTCTGGGAGTTGACGCCATAGGAGCTTTCCCCCGCCCTGAGAGCTGCGGCGCGGGCGGATAGGCTCCCGAGGGTACAGGTCCCCCGCCTAAGGGACAGTTGCGACGGAAGTGCCCCCGCTTGCCGCACCTGAAACAGTGGTCGCTTCTTTGGGGGCAATCTCCCGCAATGTGGCCTCCCCCGCAAATAACGCAAGGCCTATTTCCCGGCCTCGCTCCTCCTGCTGGCGCGCCCCGAGGCCCCGCATGCGGTCTCCACCGTTTGGGGGCTCCGCCCCCACTCCAAGAGCCTCCTCCCGAGTTTTGCGGTTGCCGCTTCCTGTCCTCCAGCCGCGCCGAGTTCTCCCTTCTGGCGCGGGTGACCGCAAAGTCCCGCTCTACCGTAGTGGCCCTGTCGACCACTTTCTGGAAGGTGTGCAGGTCAGCTGCTTGCACCACCTCAAAGATATTGCTCCGCAAGCCATCCACAAAGAGTTGCGCCTTGTGAGCCTCGTCCCTTATGACGAACGGGACGCAGTTCGCTAGGCGGACGAACTCTCGTTGGTACTCCATGACCGTCTGGTTTCCCTGCTGGATATGGTTCAGATCATCTTCCAACTTCTTCTTGACGCTGCTGGTGAAGAAGGCCTCGAACAGCTCCTTCTTGAATGTTGCCCAGGACGGGAAAGCGGTACCCTTAGCAGGATCGGGACGTACCGTCTTCCACCACAAACGGGCATTCCCCTCCAGGCAATGGACTGCCAGGGGAACCCGCTCATCATCCTCCATGAGTAGGTCTTCAAAAAGTTTCTCCATCGACCCCACCCATTTCTCAACGACCCACGGATCAGTCGTGTCCCCTTCGAACGTGGGCGGGTCGTGTTTCTTAAAGTCCTTCAAGTTGGCCCGCACTCGATCCCGCTCGGTCATCACAACCCCCCCTCCACTCGCGGCGGCGGCAGCCGCGATAGGGGTAGGCGTGACCACTGTTTCCTCCAGAGTAACCCGGCTAGTTGTCCCTGGCGCCGGTCCCGTAGTCGCCGCCGGCGGTGGCGCTGTCGATGGTGCCGCGGCCGGTGCTGTCGCCCCCGGCGGAGGGACCGAGGCGGCCGTCACTGGCGCGGCCTGCTGCTGATGCGTCAACTGACGCACATGATCGGCGAGGGTGGCCAATTGCCCCGCCATTTCTCGCAATTGCTGCCGCAGGAGCTGGTTCTCCGCGGCCGTCGATGTTGTTGCGTCTGCCTCGGCGTCTCCCGCCGACGATCTGGTACGAACCATGGCTGTCACACGCAACATGGGTCAACGTCAGACTTTACCTACAACCACGAAACACTTAGCTCGGGAAAAGACTCCAACTTCCCCCCCCCCCCGATCACTCACGTTCTACAGTCCTATGCCCTAGCCATTTCATTCACTTGTAAATATGTGAGGTATTCCCACGGATGTCGGCATTAACTGTTGTGATTGAATGAACTGCTCTGATACCATCTTAATCTGTCACGCCCCGGGGTTTGTTTTAGCGGAAGCAGCACAAATTTTATTTATTTTTTTTTTTTTTTGAAAGGCCTCTCTTCCCCGGCGCGTGCCCAGACCCGCCGCACATACAGGATCTCTCTGCAAACGGACAGAGTCTCCCCTGTACGTGCACGGCGTGTGGTTGAGTACATCTCCCAAACAAGCATAACCATCCAATCACAATATTCATTAACAGGCAACCAAAGTTCTAAGTATTTAAGCGTATGGCCGATTCAATTTGGAAAGGATAAATCCACAAATTTAAAAGAGTGCCCACCCGACACTTAGATTTTAAAAACGATTTTCGAAAATCTTTCTTTGGTTTTGTCTTTTCTTTTCTTTTTCAAATGGCCAACAGAAATGAAAGGAAAAGTAATGCATCACAGTATAACCAAGTACCGACATCCACGTCGACCCCACGAGGGTATCGAGAACCTCACACATAACTACAAAATGTATGAAATGCAATAATAAAGAAAGAGATACAGTCCAGGGTTCCCGGCAACCCAGAAGCTCCTGCCCCGTCCTCACCGTCGCCTACCTCTCTCCCCGTCTGGTCCCTGTCACGAAATGGGATGTCAGTGATGAATAATAGTAAAGCCGAAAAATGCAGTAAAACAAACCGTGAAGATAACCGGAGCAACTACCCTCTCAGGAGGGAAGCGATAACCTGTACACCTGTATCCTGCTCATACCCGGCCACGTCGGACAACTAAACCGACGGCCCATACCGTACCTGCAGAAACCCGACCACGTCGGACAACTAAACCGACGGGTCGCACCGCTCGCACCTCGGTGCCTCAAACCCCACAACTAATAAGGGGCCCCACTACGTCACCTCGTGGGTATACACGGGTCATAGACCACTTTTTCGGAAAAGCGCACCCTTGCGGTGGCCAAACCGCGGGTGCGCGTGCTGCAGCCTCGAGCCAAGTAACCGCGACAATGATACATATATGTCCATGTATGAGTATCGTAAGAACCAACATATGAAGCGACATGTAAATATATCTATGCATGAGAACTGTATAAAACAACATATGCGACAACATACACCTACAAGTAATCGTACCATGTGAATCAGCATATCGGTCAACATATATATATCCATGCATGAAACTGTATAAAACGACATATGCGATTAATTTATATTTTCCCCCAATGTTTAACCCAAGAACACACATGACTACCCCCGTCCGATATGGTGGAATAAAATCGAAGACTTAGGAATGGAACCCACCTGTCGCCTGTAGCGTTCCGCGTTCGACTTCTCCGCGTCCCGGCGCGCTCCTCGAAGCTGCAAAACGGATTCCCCGGGCGGGGAGGTCAAGACCCAATAAGCGCAAATCCATGAAGAGCCCCATAATCCCAGCCGGCTCTTGTCGGCAATGACCAAGCCCCCCCCCCCCCGTACCTCTCGCGGCATGCGCGGGTCGCCCGCGCGGCGCCCCGCATGCGTGGGTTGCCCCGCGCGGCAGCCCCGCATGCGGGCTGGCCCGCGCGGCAGCCCCGCGTGCGGGGGCTCCCCGCGCGGCAGCCCCGCATGCGGGGTGGCCCGCGCGGCAGCCCCGCATGCGCGGGCTGCCCCGCGCGGCAGCCCCGCGTGCGGGGGCTCCCCGCGCGGCAGCCCCGCATGCGGGGTGGCCCGCGCGGCAGCCCCGCGTGCGGGGGCTCCCCGCGCGGCAGCCCCGCATGCGGGCTGGCCCGCGCGGCAGCCCCGCGTGCAGGGGCTCCCGCGCGGCAGCCCCGCTCGGGGGGGAGCTGCCCGCAGGCACGGGCAACCCCGCGCGGTATCAACCTCGCGCGGGTGCCCTGCCGGCGGGTGGCTCGCCCCGTCCCGATGCTCCCCCTCCGATCCGCCCAAGAAAAGCCCTCCCCTTTATTATTTTTGAATCAAGAACGAGGGAGGAAGAAACGAGATCGCGCTCACCTTGTCCTCGTCGGCACCGGGCGAAGAAGAGAGGTCGTCCTATTCGGGTTCGTCGGATCTTGCGGGGAGGCGATCGATCTCCTCCTTCTCCTCGTCGGGATCCCGGCTCTCGCGTCGCCTCGATGCGGGTGGGGGACGGCTTGGGTTTTCACGCGTACGAAAGGGGAAAGAAAGGAATGGGAACCCCAATTCTCCAACCCTTATTTAATTAGCCGTTTAGGCGCAGTCGGGTCTAAAACCCAAGGTCCAACTAAACGTAACCCCGCCTAGACCAAAATACATTTGATTAACATTGATTAAGCTCAATTAAATCGGATTAAATTTAATTAAATCCAATTAAATTAAATTAGACCAAAATAAAATAAATTAAGTCAAATTAACTTAAACCCAGGCCTGGTTTACCTCTGCGGAGAAGTGCTGAACACCGCGACAACTTCAGGAATTTATTCCGGACGATTCCGGGGTCGAAAAACAGATCCGATCGCGCCGCCGGCCTCCGTTTCGCGAGCTTTATTGTCACGCCCCGGGGTTTTTTTTTTTTTTTTTTTTTTTTTTTTTTTTTTTTTTTTTTTTCGTTGAAAGCCTCCTTCCCCGGCGCGTGCCCAGACCCGCCGCATATACAGATTTACTCGAAAATCGGGCAGAGTCTCCTCTGTATATGCTCGGCGTCGCGGCTAATACAGCAGTCACATACAACAATCACTTCGCATTTAATCACAACAGTACAGATACTAACTATGCAGGAAGGTTAAAACAATACCCGTGGCCAGTTAAGTTGAAAGGATAAACCCAGAGTTTTGAAGACAGGCCCACACGACCTCAGTTTTAGAAAACAGTTTGAAATCCACATAAATCCACATAAATCCACATAAGTTGGAAAACGGGCCCACACGACCCTAGATCTTTGAAAACAGTTTTCGAAATTCTTTTCTTTTATTTTTGTTTTGGAAAACAGCCAATCGGGGATAGAAGAGAAAAAATAGTAAAGTGCATCCAAACAGGAGTCAACAACATCCACACGACCCCACGAGGGTATCGAGAACCACACAGTAACTACAACACTGAATGAAATGCGGAACAAGTAAAGGAAAATGAAAACAAACTGGGGCTCCCACAGCCCGATCGCTCCCAACGCGGCCTCACCGTCGTCTACCTCCCACCCCTGGATGAACCTGTCACAGAGTGGGTAGTCAGTGACAACAACAGGCTAAAGTAATAAGCGGTAAGGTAATAACAAACCACAAAGCACGACTAGCTGGAGCAACCACTCTACTCATAAAAGCAATCCGCAGTCACCTGTAACCTGTAACACCTACCTGTAACACCTGTAACACCTGACCTCGTCGGTCACCAATCCGACGGGTCGCACCGCCCACACCTTGGTGCCTCAAACCCCACACCTACGGGGGTCCCCACTAAGTCACCTCGTGGGTAAACACGGGTCAAAGACCGCTTTTCCGGAAAAGAGCACCCTTACCGGTGGCCAGACCGCGGGTGCTCGTGTCGCAACCTCGGGCCACAGAACCAAGAACAGGTAATATAGTAACACACTGAGACCATTAGCATTAGGAATAATAAAACAGGAAAATTAACTTTATTACTATTTTCCAACTTGTGTGATCAGTCTCAAAGATGACAAAATAAACCCACCTGTCACGCACTATGACTGCCGCTCGGTCACTCCGCGCCCCGGCGTGTTCCCTGAACCTACGAAAACCCACCGTCAGGACGAAATCATAAACCCCTCACCTATAATTTAGACGCGGCCGACACCGACTAGTCCCTCGTTGCTTGGACGCGAGGAAGGCTCCTCGGCGCGAAAGGAGCAACGGCCCGGTCGGTCCCGGCGGCGACAACGGCCCGGCACGGCGCCCAAGTCCCCACGGCGTCCACGCCCGCACGCGCGGCGGCGCCCCGCGCGGCGCCCGGGCCCACACGGGCCCAGCCCGCACGCGCGGGCTGCGGCCCGTGCGGCGCCCGGGCCCGCACGGGGCCCAGCCCGCACGCGCGGGCTGCGCCCCGCGCGGCGCCCGGGCCCGCGCGGGCCCAGCCCGCACGCGCGGGCTGCCCCCCGCGCGGCGCCCGGGCCCGCGCGGGCCCAGCCCGCACGCGCGGGCGGAGCCCCGCGCGGCGCCCAGCCCGCACGCGCGGGCGGCGCCCCGCGCGGTGCCCCGGCCCGCGCGGCGCCCTGCCCGCACGCGCGGGCGGCGCCCCGCGCGGCGCCTAGGTTCGCGCGGTGCCCCCCGTGCGGTGACGTACGGCCGACCGAGGGTCTTCCCCCCCCCCCCTTTCGCGCGACGAATGCCTCGACCCAAGAATTGAACCAAAGAACGCCGTAAAAACATTACAAGAAACTCACCGATCTCGGTGCTCCCAACTCGCCGATGGGAAAGGAGAGGAAGAAGAGGTTCGCTCCGCGCTTGCCGGGTCTTGAGGGTGGTCGATCGCTCCCTCCCCTGCACGGTCCTTGCTTCCGCCGATAGAAAGGAGAAGGTCTGGGGAGAAGGGGAAAAACCGCTTCCTCAACTCACTGCGTTACGCTCAGGACAAGAAGGGGGAAAAATAATGCCCTAGCCCCGAGTCGTAGCGTCAAAACAAAAGGGGGAGGGTCGATTACCAACACCCCAGACCCAAATCATCTAATTAACCAATTTGGCACAATCGGCTTAGACCCCGCGTAATTAAAGAAATAATTAGATAACCAAACGGGGTAAACAGGGAGCGAACCTGGGTCCAGCCTGCCTTGGTAACCGTACCGAAACTTCCGGAATTTATTCTGGGAGATTCCGGGGTCCGAATCCAAAACCGATTTCGCCAGCGGTCTTCGTTTCGCGAGCTTTATTGACTAAAAATACTCGCGAGCCCCGATGATCTTTCCAGAACACAGAAATATTAGTCCCCCCTTCCCGGACCCCTGAACGAAATGCGAAATATAAGAATCAAAGATAGACCCCAGGATGGAATCGCAATAATTTAAACCAGTGGATACTACATTTATTCTCTAAAAATACCCGCGAGCCCCGTCGGCCTGCCCAAACCAACGCAAGAGGAGTCGTACCCCGGACCCCTTAGCCGAAAGGCGGTTCGAAGAAAGTCACAGGAGAGACCAAAAGGGACCAAAAAAAACAGCGGTTATTACATGCAACTGAACCAACACAACAATCGGCGTGCCTTTCAAAGTTCAGTTGTTCTGATCACGCCCAAAATTCGCCTCTGCTGGAAGATACTAGGATGAATCCAAATGCTAATGCAAGTCACAAAATCCCTACCCCTTAATTATGCCAAGATGCACATGCCCTGATACCATGCAGATAGATGCAAAAACTCTACTGATGAATAAATGAGATGCACTGGTAACTAAAGAGCCCGAGCACGGACTGCTGAGAACAGACTAATACCTGCGACGACCTGCTCTGCTGCCGAAGTGTCCTCAACCTGAGCGGCAAAAGCACGACCGCTCGGTGCCGGGGGACGTCGCTCTGGCTGCCGAGTTGTCACGCCCCGGGGGTTTGTTTTAGCGGAAACGTTTTGCAGAAGTCGTATGTTCGACGGAGGATTTTTTTTTTTTTTTTTTTTTTTTTTTTGACAGTAAGGAAAACCCCTCTTTCCCGGCGCGTGCCCAGACCCGCCACACATACAGGATCTCTCTGTAAACGGACAGAGCCTCCCCTGTATGTGCACGGCGTAGCGTTCAGTACATAACCCAAACATCCACAACCATTCAATCACAACAATTGTCAACCTACAACCAGCATTCTAATTTATTAAAGTACGTGGCCGATCAGTTTGGAAAGGATAAAATTCGCAGTTTTAAAAGAGCGCCCACTCGGCACTTGCATTTTGAAGACTAGTTTTCAAAATTAGCATAAATCCACAAGGTTTTGAAAACGGTGCCCACACGACACCCAAGTTTTGAAATCCATTTCGCAATCCATAAATCCACAGGGTTTTGAAATCAGTGCCCACACGACACTTAGGTTTTAAAAACGGTTCCCGCAATCTTTTCTTTGGTTTTGCCCTTCTCTTTTTTTTTTCAAATGGCCGACAGAATTAGAAGGAAAAGTAATGCATAAGGGAATAACCAAATACCGACATCCACGTCGACCCCACGAGGGTATCGAGAACCTCACACATAACTACAATATAAATGAAATGCCGAAAAGAAAGAGGAAATACAGTCCGGGGTCCCCAACGACCCAGCTGCGTCCGTCCCGTCCTCACTGCCGCCTACCTCTCCCCTCGCCTGGACCCTGTCACGAAGTGGGAAGTCAGTGACTAATAATAATGGAACGGGAAAATATAATAAACAAACCGTGAAGACAACCGGAGCAACCACCCTCTCAAGAGGGTAACGATAATCTGTACTCCCGTGCCCTGCAATACCCGGCCACGTCGGACAACTAATAACCGACGGGTCGTACCGTACCTGCAAAATCCCGACCACGTCGGACAACTAATAACCGACGGGTCGCACCGCTCGCACCTCGGCGCCTCAAACCCCACAACTAATAAGGGGCCCCACTACGTCACCTCGTGGGTATACACGGGTCATAGACCACTTTTCCGGAAAAGCGCACCCTTTGCGGTGGCCAAACCGCGGGTGCGCGTGCTGCAGCCTCGAGCCAAGTAACCATGATGTATGAACAAGAGCAAGATAGTAGCATGTGTAATCAAAGTACCCTACTAACAAGTATAGCCGAAGTAAAGCGGTAACATGTAACAACTAAAGAAACGATAATCGGTAGCATTTAAAGTAGAACGATAATATGTAATATTTAAAGTAAACAGTCCTCGGGAATCGACGCTAAACACCCCACTCAACCCACGTACGCACTTGCTTGTCCCCATCCAACATGATAGAACTAAATGCTAGAACTTTCAAAATCAAACCCACACTGTTTTAATCCAAGCACGAGGTCCATATAGAGTTTAGAACATCCCTCCTTTTTCTACATTTTCTTTTTCTCTTTGTTTTCAAACGTTAGCACAATCAAACAAGTAATGTCTATCACCCTTCGATCTTTAACCCAAGTACGCACAAGATTGACCCCACCCAATTTAATAGAATTAAATGCAAGGGCTTAAAACAACAACCCACCTTAATGTAGATGATCACGGTGGCTGCTGGATGGTTCGCAAGCTGGCGGCTGACTGCTGGGACCTGAATCATTTACACGGGTCAGGGAAAAATAACTCTTACACATACCCAACCCACTGACACTCTGTGTACAACAGTCTACCAGGCTACAATTACAAATTAACCCCTAGGGTTTTACCCAGCTACACTTCTACAATACTTTGAGAGCCGTTTTTGCTCGTTCTCTTAACTGGGATATTATTTTTACGAACCGTCGCTTCCAGTAGGTGACACTTGACCCGCTGGACGCCGTGCTCACCCATTTGCGGCGGCACGGGACCCGAGGGAAACTTCGGGCCATGAATACCTTGCTAACATAGCCTAAATGAATTTTTGTTTCTCCGGCTCATCAAAACCAATTTTTATCATGAGCATCGAGTCCAGTGACCCCAAATTAACCAAGGGCACCCTGTCGCGGCTTCACGATTAGCCTAGAACATTGTTTTATGTCAAAATTACTCTTAAAGGTAGTTAATACTGTAACTTTTAATCTAGACCTCTTCTGATTAAACTTTGTATGTAAGAAGGTCTTTAAATTTTGCAAGGATCACAGGGCTCACCCTGGTTGCAGCCCAGGTCTGCTAGATCAAGAAGTTCCAAAGCCAAGGTCACATACAAGTTCACAATGCTCCGACTTTTAATCCGCTCAGTTTCTGCTCGAACTTAAATGAGCACAAAGCTCAGGGGATGAATTTGAGCAACTTTCATATTCATATTTTTGTCAAATTCCATTTACAAGTTCTTTGAGGCATTTACCCAAACACGTGGCATGCATCTTTCACACACACACACATCAGGAGAATCCGAAATGGGTTCTCTGTCCACACTGCATCTGAACCACCCTAACTTGGATCAAAGTGATCTACTAGGTTTTTGGAGCAACTCCCATCAACTTAGGTGCAAACTTGCACCACCGTTTGGCCGAGCCCGGGAAGAAGAAGATGGGGGTGAACTTTGAAATTCGTGACCATTGAGTAAAGGGTTCTGGGGCTCAACTAAGTGCACCAGTAGGTGCCATTCACCTCCCTGAAACTCTCCATGCACATGCCTGGCCTCGGGGTGCGGCGGCGGCGCGGCGGGGCAAAGATCCGGTTTGGATCTTGAGGGCTCTAATGGCGGATTTGCACCGGGATCACCTGAGGCTTTGTAACTTGGAGGGAATGCTCCTCGGGTCCATAGGAAGCTTCCCGACCAGTCCCGCCCCGGCCGGAGTTGGCCGGAGCGCCGGCGACCAATTTTGGTCACTCTCGGGTTCAACCATGGCCGAGCCACCTCGGGCGTGCATGGGAGCCATGCACCGGCATGGTTGCATTCCCCTTGGTCCCAGAAAGTGTTCTGGTCAGGTGGCCGGCGACGGGGAAGCCTGCCGGCGCCGGAGCAAGAAGCTCGGTTGAGGCTCAAAAACCCGAAAACTAGGGCATCATTTTTCTTCCAAAATACTGAACCATATTCTTCCAAATTTTTCAGGATTAGTCTACATGCCCTACAGTCCCGGCACACCGATTTTGGTGCGTTTAGGTCCAGTGGTTACCGAGTTCTTTAGGGGCGGAGCTAATCTAGGTTTCCGGCGGCTTCTTGCCTCCGCCGACAACCGGGCGCCCATCCGAGACCGCGGCTCCATCAGGAGCATCCCAAGAACGAGGAAAACCGACTGCAGTTGCTTAAAACCAGCACTAACCAAGAATGATGGAGGCTCACCTTGATTGGATCCGAGGGAGAAGAAAACGGTCTTCCCGGCGTCGCGCGGCCACGGCGGTGCACCAGCCCTCCTCGGCTCGTCTTCTGGGTGTAGGAGATGGCCGCAGAGAGGTCTGGGCTCCGGTCTAGGGGCTCGGGCGCTCTTCTTCTTCTACCGACCCAAGATCAAGGGTTTCCTTGAAGCCCTTGCTTTTCCGGCGACCAGGGGCGGCGGCCGGCGGCGCGGTTGTGCGGGATAGGTAGCAGAGGGAGAGGAGGGTCGTGGGTGGCTACGGTTGCAAGAGGGTTGCGGCTAGGGTTTTTTCCCAAAGATGCCCTAGGTTGCTTCTTATATACTTTGCACTAATATGCACATAAGTCCCCCAATTCTATATGCTTTGATCTGGGTCCCTAGCTGAAGCCAAACCATGCATAAAGGTCGCTCCCCTCCAAGATCCATACACTTTGGTACATAAAATATTAAGCTTCTTCGCAAAATACTGTAACTTTTTCCATATTTCGCGCTTTTCGAGACGACCGGGTTGTCAAACTGAACAACGGACACCACCACGACGTCCGGCTCGACGAAACCTATCAGGTAGCGATTTTTGTTCGTCGACTAGAAATCCTGCTAAATCGCAGACCCATAAAGTACTGCGCTTTCTACAGTTTAGCACGCTTTTCGAGGTTCTAGGGTCGTCAAACGGGAATTCTATCAGTGCCATTGCGCTCAGAATGTCGAAATTAGCTAAAATCGTCTACTCATACTGATAGGTTGGGATTTCAGACAGTGAACTGGCCATCGACCGATCGAGGGGGGGCTCAAAACGGGGTTACTATTCATTTTACTATTCACTTAAGTCGCGGGTCCCGCCCGCTTCATTGCTGATTTCCGGACGATCCGACCGTCGGATCGTCAAACGGTCTATACCATTTCCCCTCGATTCGATGAGACGGTCGCACTGGCGAGCTCAGATTTCCGAGATCAGACTCGGATCGGAAAGGCGGAATTTGTGCTTCGGCAACTGTGCCAACCGTACACCATACACCCCACTAAAGTTAATTTTTGTTTCCTCACCCACATTTGCACCTGAAACACACTCTTTACACTAACTCAATTTTCCCGAGTATTACACGAGTAGAAGATGAGGCAAAATCTGGCCTGCTGTAGGCCGCAGTAGGGCTGGCTGGCTGGTAAGGAACAAACGGTGCAGATGCTGATGAAGGAGCTGAATGGCTGGCTCTGGGGCACACGCTCGCAAAGTGACCGGCCTGCCCGCAGCGAAAACAATGGCCCTGTCTCTGCGGGCACAGAGTCGGTAGGTGTGGGCCTCCACAAATAACACATCGATCTGGGCGCTGCTGCTGAGAAGTCTGCTGTGAGAACTGCTGCTGTCGCGGGGGTCGACGCTGCTGCTGCTGTATCTGGCGAGACGCCCTCGATCTCTGGTGTCCCTGGTGCCCCCGGCCCTGAGGGTGGTAACGCGGAGGTCTCGGGGGTCCCTGCCTGCTAGACTGCCCCTCCTCCGGAGATGCCGGGCGCTTAGCCCCAGAAGTCGCTACAGGGGCCGGAGATACCTCATCCATCACGGCCTCTCCACTCTCCACATACAAAGCCTGCTCCATCGAGGCCTCCAAGGTCTGCAGTCGGCGGGAGCGGACAAACTGGTAAATGTCTCGGCGAAGTCCTCTCTCAAATATATAAACGCGATGGCTCTCATCTCTAGCCACATGAGGCACACAAGCCAATAACTGGTTAAATTTCGCTATGTACAAGTGCACAGGCCTATCTCCCTGGCGGAGATTCTTCAACTGCTCCTCCAGTCGCTGTCGGACGCTCTCAGGAAAGAATGCTCCCAGCAACATGCTCCGAAACTCAGTCCAGGAAAGAAGCTGCGTCCCAGGTGGACCAGCTGGTCGCACACGCCGCCACCACGCCTCGGCGTTGCTTTCCAGAAAATGGGTAGCCAGAATAACCCGATACCTCTCATCCACAAATAAACTCTCAAAGTGGCGCTCCATGGTGGTAATCCAAGTCTCGGCTGCCCAAGGCTCAGCACCCATGCCCAAAGAGCAGGGCGGATCGAACCGCCGAAATCTCATCAGCAAATCAACAACCTCCCGCTGCTCTGTCTCAGTCAACGCTCCCGTCGCCCCGGCCGGTGGCCTACTCGAAACCGGCTCAGCAGGAATCGCTGGCGCCGGCTGCACCACAGGGGGTGCCACAACAGGGGAAGAAGGCACCGGCGAAGCCTCAGGGGGTGCCACTGCCGGCTGTGCTCTCTGCTCCAATAAGAGCGTCAGCCGCGCCATTGCCTCCTCCTGGCGTCTAGCCGCCTCAGCCAACTGTGCCATCTGGGCACGGAGCTCCTGAATCTCAGCCTGAGGTCCTCGCCCCGAGTCCTCCTACTCGGGCTCTGAGGACGAAGGCTGCGAACGCGTCACCATCGAACGTCGAGGAGGCATTCCCACCTGAGGGACAAAACACACAATCAAAATCAAAAGCAACACTCGACCCAATCTAGCGAAAGTCAAAAGGCATGTCCCCCTCCCGAAGCACTATGTTGTCTGCAGCCAACATAGTCGCCACAGAAGGAAGGCATGTCTATCACTCGTCCGTATCCACTCGGGAGAGTTGGAAACCCAATCCAGACTTTCGCTAAAAATCTCGGCTCTCACGTGGGTCATCCTAGGGTTTAACTATAAGCCTAGGGTTCCTAAGTCCTCAAGACCTACACCTTAAGCTCTGATACCACTCTAATCTGTCACGCCCCGGGGTCAATACTGTACCCCGGGCTCGCCAACAGATCCGCCGTCCCTACAGGAAGCCCTGTAGAGGCGTAGCGTCTAACCTGCAAAAAGAAAGATACTACACTAAACAGAAATCAGAGCAAAATAAACTGCTAGAAGTAAAATAAGTACAACTATCATAATACAATAAGTCCTCACCAACAAATACAAAAGTCTCTCAAAGAAAGAAGAAAAGTACAACTAGATACCTCACTACATAATCTCTCAAACATGACACAACCAAAATATAAGGGTACCTCTATAACACACTGAAGCTGAAGGGGGAAGGGATCTATCTCGCGACTCCCTTACCTCGGTCTGGAAGAGCAGGATCAGCAACTGGCACCGCAGGAACTGGAGCTGAAGTCCCTGGGGAAAAGAGACCACGACGGGCGTGAGAACTACCTCCCACAGTAGTTCTCAGTGGGTGCCGCCAACAAGCCCAACGGCCTGCCCACTAAGTCTACTAGAGACAAAAAGTAACAAAAGAAATGCAGTATGAAAAGCTGGAAAGTAAACATCTACTGCTACTATGCCTCTATCTACAATGCCCAAGGGAAAAGAACAGGAGGACGATATGCCACTACTGACACTCAACTCAGAATACCCAATCCAAACTGACTGCCACAACGAGTCCAGTCAAACCTGCGCCTACCTACTGCTGTAGGTACATCCGGTACTCCAACCCGGTATCTAGCTCAATCTCAAAGCCGGTACTACAACCCGGTCTCGCCTACTCCGGAGTGGCACTCGAGGGGAGCGACCCGCTCGAGTCAAATAACTGCGCAACACTGTCAAGCACAAATGTGGCACATGCAGGCTATGATCCAATCACTATCTCACTCACTGGCTAAAAATCCACACTGTCACTATGACCATGTCCCAAGGATCCCAGATCCACTATCACTATCACTATGCAAACTGGTCTACAGACTGCTACAGACGCCACTCGGTCCCCAGACGCGAGTGCAAATGAAATCCCCAGCTAAAAAACCTCCCGGCCCACGACTCGGGGAAAAATCACTATGACCAGAGTGACTAGAATACTACCACTGTGGAAAAGCTAAGGTGATAAATAATTCTGATTTATGTTCAAGTTACTGTAGTTTAATGGCGCATGATAATTAAATAACAGGCAATTATGCTAAGTTAAATTCCCAAGTTGCAGAGTTTATCAAAAGATCGACAGATTTAGCAATTAGCTACAGTGGTTTTCAACATACAGTTTACACATATTATCTGGCTCATATACTATGCATGCTACTATATTTGTAGAATCAGAGTGCAGTCCATAGAATTTGAAAGCAGGATCACCCACCTGATCGCGCTAACTGTCCGGGGTCGCACAGATAAAAAGCCCAGAAACTGATAAAACTCCGAGTCCACTAAGCACAGAGCACCATAGTGGTGCTTACAAAGTCCTGGGTACAACAACAATTCCACATTTACATTAAATTCCACACTAATTCCTTATACAAAAATCTGCAAGAACAGTCACTGTTCAAACGTAATTTCCACCTGAAAATAATTTTTCAAAAATTCCAATAAAAATATCATGACGATCCTCGCGAAGTGTAGATGTCGATAGGCTCTTGAATCGTCGAATTCCGATGTCCGGAAGAGGAGATAAAAATCCGCGAAGTGAGTGCTGTCCAGGAATCTCACAGCAAAACAGCGGCTCAGTAATGCCTCAAAAACCGTGCCAAAAACCCAAATCTAGGCAAGACACTCAACACGAAAGTCGAAGATTTACCTCTCGTGAATCCAACGCCGCAAAAATCGCTGAAAACGGCTGTCGGGGTAGCTCTGTGGAATTTTTAGACCGAAATGCGACGACAACGGGCCTCCAACAGAATTCCGTCGCTCGGCACTACGAGGCAGAAAACACAGTCGTCGCGGCTTCCAGAAACTCAGAAACTTCACCGGAAGATGCACAAGAGGGAGAGGAAGAACTTTTGTAAAAGGCTCAAGAGCCAATTCCCTCGGAAAAAGCCTCAAAATCAAGGCCCAAAGGGCCTATTTATAGCCTCTCCCCGAAATGCAGCCCAAAAAGCCACTTAAGTCACTTTCGGGCCCAACTTTCGGGCGCCCGAAAGTTTTCGGGCTGCTACAGTAACGGGCCGGCACGTTACTGTATGCGCCCGAATCTTCCTCAGGCCGCCACGTGTCCCTTATCCGCCTTCTGCACCCGGCGCACGAACCCCGACGAATCCAGCGGCGCCACGTGTCCCGACCAGGCGACGTGCACCGCTGCGCCCGACCAACCACGGGGCGCCACGTGGCGCCTCCACGCCGACCCGGTCAACGCGCACGTCGCGCGACGTGCGCGGCCGCGCCGCCGCCGGATCCGGGTCGGGCACGCGCCCCGAGGCACCGCCTCAGCCGCCACCGCCGTGTGGACCGGGTGCACCAGAACCCGCCAACCACACAACGCCACGTGTCCCCGGTCTACCCTGCACCAGAGCCAAGATTTCGTGGACCGCGTGCACAACACCGCACCAACCACGAGATACCACGTGGCCTACCCTCGGTCCACCGTGCACCCCGCCAAGGCCCGTGGACCGCGCCCGCTGCGCCGGCCAACCGCAGCGCGCCACGTGGCCCGCGCCCGGTGCACGTGCCCCGCGGTGGACCGCACGCCTGCGCCGCCCTCCGCCGCCGCGCTCCGCCGCCGCCGGCGCCTCTCCGGCCACCGGAACAGTGACCCAAACCTCGATTTCCGTGTTTTTGCGTCCGGGCTCCAAAAAATTCAAGTAAATAGTCCATTTCGCTCGTTTTCGCGCGCTGAATCCTAATCCGAGGTCCGTTCAGCCAAATTCCGCTTCTAAAATTTTCCAAAATTTTCCGAAAAAGTAAACTTGATCCAATTTCCGTTCCGAGTCACATTCTTAGCTCCAATAAGCGCGCAAACACCTCACACACCCAAAATGGACTCTCAGCAAAGAAAATAAGCTCCAATTTCACCAGAAACCCAAATCTGGGGCCCGACACGCACACACCCGCTCCCTGAAGCCTCCAAATCAACAGTAAACCCTAAAGTGGGGATTCGGGTCCTCACACATGTAATATAACTAACAAGTTGCTTGTTGACTAACCTTTCTATGACATTTGGGTTTCTATTGTTTAGAAGATAAGTTGATTATTAATTGTGACTCAATTACATATCTGAATGCATAAATGTCATCGTGAGTATGAACTCTATCTCTGCTAGGTTTTGATTGTTGAAAATTCTTGAGGTATCTAACGATCTCTTTTGTCAAGAATGATTTCTTTTTGCAGAGAGTACAGATGTCTAAGTCTAGAGTCTGTTTTAGGAGTTTATCTCATGTATTTAAATTTTGGATCTCCATTGTAAATTTTTGTTGTATGGTGATAGCAACAAAAATATCCTTTTTGAATTTTCTTAAGTGGATTTGTGTTTTGTCACGAAACCGCCAAAGGGGGAGATTGTTACGGAATTTGTTTTGGCGTATTTCGTGAAAGTGTTAAGTCTTGAAGATTGAAGATGAAAGAAGTTTGGATCATATACCTCAATCTCAAGAAAGAAGAATTCAAAAGGATCAGGTATGTTTAACTAAAGATTTTTGGTGATCCGAATACTTCTTATAGTGTAGAAACACTTGGATGAATTTTTTATTGCATAAAAATCAAAAACTGGACATGGGACATGTTCAGGATCCGGATCAGACAATCCAATCCGGATCCCGAAGGGTGTTGGTTCATATGCAAATCCAATCCGGATCCAAGCCATTTCTCCGGATCCCGAACATTGGTTTTTGCTGAAATATATGAACGATCCGGATCGGGCATTTCAATCCGGATCCCGAACCCTTGTTTTTCTGGAATTGTCTGTCTCGTTACGGCAATCCGGATCGCAGAAATTCCGATCCGGATCGTCGTCCTGTAAAATTTCAGAAAAGGTTAGTTTTTGATGCTTATCTTCATCCAATGGTCTCTAACCTATAAATAGACCCTATGAGTCATTTTCTAGGGCAAGATGGAATACGACCGAAAAAGAAAAATCCACATATAGAGAAGAAAGGAAATCAATAGATTTAATTCTATGTTTCTTCATCTATATTGATTAATTTGATTCTAGGTTTTCCAAACTCAGATTTTGAGTAGAATCAAATTAATGAATACTTAGATGGTATTTCCGATCTATTTCTAATCTAAGTATTCGGCGGATCATCACCACCCAAAAACAACGATTTTCCCAAAATCGGCGCGTGGACTCGCGTGGCCTTGTGGATTCAAGGTGCAACCGCTCTCGTGGATTCGGAGCGAGGTACGTTCGTGGATTCGAAGCGTGCTACTGGGTGAAGACCGTGGATTCGGTCGGACGTCGTGGACTCGACGTTGGACGCCGTGGATTCGGCGTTGGGCGCTGATCGTGGATTCGAGAAGCGTCGCGGAACGAGCGGAGAAGATCTACTAGGAGCGTATGGTAAAAGGTTGAGTCGTCTGTGAGTACGTTATATCACCTTGTACGTGTTTAATTCTAGTGGATTTCGCCGTGTGATCGGTCCCGTGGTTTTTTACTCCGGTTTGGAGTTTTTCCACGTAAAAATCTTGCGTGTTTATTTTTATTTCCGCATTGGGTTTTATTGCGCAATGATTTTTTGAGTGTTTATTGTTTACACCTATTCACCCCACTCTAGGTATTTTTTCCCCTATTTAGATCCTTTAATACACATAACCCAACACCGTACACCCGCACAATTCCCCCGTGGACCGCGCTCACAACACCAACAAATCACCTGTGACGCCCCACTTTCCAGGGGGTCACCCATCCTAGAACTACTCTCGCTTAACTCTCATAACCTCTTGGATCTTGCTACCATCCAAAATGCTATAGCCGGGTTAGAGATTTAGTCCTATTATATCATTTATATAGAGGACTAATCCAAATTCCGGGGGTGTCACATTTTTCCCCCCTTTAAGCCCTGACGTCCACGTCAGGCTCAAGCACACTCACAAGCACCAGGCGATGTGAGACTCGTCTCGCTAGCCTTAGCCGACCTTGTGAGGAGCTGCACTCCACTCACAACGGTCATTAGCCGGGGAGCCTCGCCCTACCCGCTATATAACCCTGGCTCAGCCGAGACTCATCTCACATTTCCGGCTGGTGAATGGCTCTGATACCAACTGTGACGCCCCACTTCCCAGGGGGTCACCCATCCTAGAACTACTCTAGCTCTAGCACGCTTAACTCTCATAACCTCTTGGATCTTGCTACCATCCAAAATGCTATAGCCGGGTTAGAGATTTAGTCCTATTATATCATTTATATAGAGGACTAATCCAAATTCCGGGGGTGTCACATCACCAGCTGCCACGTGTCCTGCCTCCGGTGCACGCCGGCCCGTGGACCGCGCGCCTGCCCGCGCCCGCGCGCCTCCCCGCGGTCGCTCCGCCGCCTGCCCGAGCCCGCGCCGCCGCGCTCCGCCGCTGCCTGCCGCCACCGACGCTGCCCCCGGCCGCCGGAACAGTAAAAGCTGCCTCGAAATCCGTGCCGGGTCATCCGGGCTCCGAAAAGTACAAGCAAGTAGTCCATTTTCACCGTTTTCGCGCGCTGAATCCAAATTTGCTGTCCGTTTTGCCAAATTCCAACTCTAAAAATTGCCAAAGGCATCCGGAAAGGTGTTCCTTGGTCCAAACTTCACGCTGAGCCCAATTTTAATATCCATTGCGCGCAAAACCACTTCTAAGCATTCGACGGGGTCATCTGATCACCCACGTGATCCATTAAACACACTAAGTCCATCACTAGTGTCCAATCGGTGCACAAACACCACCGACATACCTCGTAGACCTCCAGAAGCTGTAGATGCAACCATAATCCATAAGTGGGAATTTCGGGTCCTCACAGATCCGCCGATTTTTAAAACGGTTCAGATGCCAATCTAATGCCAACTAACCATGCAGTCTAGTGTCAAATCAACCCTAGATCATGCTAAAAATACCTGGGGCTCATAAATGTCTTCTTATAGTTTTCTAGGCAATTATCAGATTTACCAGCTATATAAATATTAAGCTAAACATGATCAACATGCATACAATAGCTTTAGAAGGCATTCCATACATCTTGAAGAAATTCCAACCCACCTGGAACGCTTTCCGCAGGCAAACGCTGAAGTCGGTGAAGCGCTACACCGCTCACTGTCAAAAATCTGCCGGAACGCCCAAAATCGCGACGCACGCGCGCGCGCTGTCGCGGTTCTCGGAAAAATCCCCCGGAAGCTCGATCAATCCTCTCGAGTCCTCTAATGAAGATCCAGCGCGCTCCGGCTCCCTCGCTGTCGACTCACAGCACGTGTGCGCACACCCTCGGCTCCGCACAGTGCAAAGTCCGCACGATCACAGCACAATGCAAGGATGGAAGGAATGATCCAATAAGCTCAAAGCTCCATAAAAATCCATCATCAAATCCATCTAAAGAAACCCAAAACCAAAAATACAAAATCTGCTAACTCACCTGTCGTGCGGCTCGACGCGCGCGCTCGACTCCTCTCCAGACCAACCAGCAGGAACCCACCAAAAGCTCAATCCTCAACCTCTTCTCCTCCTTCATTCTTTTCTCTCATTCCTTTCTTTCTTTCTTTCTTTCTTTCTTTCCCAGTCGTGGAGAAGAAGCAGGGGAGAGGGCTCCTATATATAGACCAAGGTGAAGAGTAACCCCAAAGAGAAGTGAATTTACCTTAATGCCCTCTAAAAAATCCAAGTCAGCACTTAATTAAGAGCTCCCTGTGTGCTTGGTACCGGTACTCATATGGGTACCGGAACTAAAGCAATTAGTTCCGGAACCAGAGGTGGGGTTCTGGAGCACAGCATGCAGTTCCGGAACCCAAACCTTGGTTCCGGAACTCAAGGCTCCAAAAGCTGAATTCGGCTGAAGCTTCCAAAAATCCTCACCAACAACTCGCTTTCTATCCCAGGAGCTTCCGCATCACTTTGAAATCTCCCGAACCCCTCTGTAAGCATAAAGTACACATGGTCCAAGCTTTTCCCACTCAAAAGCTCGACGGTGGAGTCGGTGCTCAATCCCACAATCCGGTACTCTCACAAGACAAGCCCTCGCTTGCATTCTTTATTCATCTCTTTTCTCGTTCCTTTTTCTCAATTCCCCAGCGGGTTATAATCAATTAAGTAATTCTTTACTTGCCAAGTCCAACTCACTTTTCGTCTTCGGGGCCTCCACATCAAGCCGAAACCTCCCGACATCCGCTGTAACCAGAAAATACACACGTTCCAACACTTTCCAATTTTCTGCGCACAACCGCGGAGTCGGTTCACTATCCAATCCAATACTCAACAAGTACACAGTGCATCGAAATCATAGATTCAACAGGGCTTCCAGTTTGACGCCGCTAACTCACTTTTCATCCCAAAGGATTCTGCGTCGATCCGAAACAATCAGAACTCATCTGTAAACCCAAATGGAACACGCCCAAGGCGATCTCTCCGCAGCACGCCATCTCGCGAGGTCGGTGCACTCTACAAAGTTTCGGTACTCTACACTCTCCCCTCCTTAAAAAGGTTTCGTCCTCGAAACCAGGATAAATCCATAACCCAGGAGGTGTCTATCAAATGGGGATCAGAATACTAAACTCATCCTCAGGCTCTCGAATGGCCTAACTCACTCATCATGATGGCTCAGTGAACCTTCACTCATTGTATAACCCGATTGCATAATTCTTCTGTCTCACCAGCAAGAATTGCATCGGCTGCTAGTGATAACTCAGATCCTCGTCAAATGCCAAAGAAGTGAGATCCAAAACATGCTGGTGATCAAATACTCTTCTTCCAGGTAGAAAAATACCCGTGGATCAAGCTCCCCGCGTAAACTCAAATCCACATATCCCAGCGGATAGTGGCTTCCAGAAAACATGGTCTCCAAATCCAAAACTCTACCCCTACCATTGGCAAAAACCTCCGTTGCTCCTTAGCAACTAAAGTGCTTAAGTACCACAAAAACATCACTCACATCCATCCACAGGGAAAGGAGTTCAACAATGGAAACCACGCTCAACCTTTAGCTCTCAATTCCAAGTTCCAAAAGTGGCAACTACTGGTCGAACACCTCATTCCAAGGTTGCACTGCTCGCCTAGACAAGGCGTACCTGACCATAATGTCCATGCCGGGATAAAACTATAGGATATCAATCCTACCGCTCCAATAACTCTGTCCACTGACATTGCCTCAATCAAAGTCCTTATGAGTAACCATGTACTTCAGGTTCAAGGATCTCTGGATAATTCCATGACCTCTATATCACAGGCAATATCCGTAACAATGCTGGTATCCTCCTCAGCTTTGCCTCTTCCAAGCTACACTGACCTTGCATAGTCCAAGAGCTTCTGACCTCTGTCACTAACCTAGGTCTAGGCCCAACCGAAACGGTATCACTCTTCGTTGGGTCCTCTATCACTTTTATAGCTGAGATCACATAGCCTAGCCACAAAACTTTCCAAAGTCGAAGCACAAGCTTTCACAACTCGACAACAACTTCTTCTCATAGAAGTTGCAGTACTAACCTCAAGTGCTCCTCATGCTCTACGTCACCTCAGAAATCACTCCAAACATAATCAAATCAACCGGCCCTGTATAAATCAAACTCGACAACTGGTACCACAACTCGGTGTAGAGCTCAACTCACGCCGGTACCACAACCCGGTCCAAGTACCACTGGAACACTCAATTCCTCAAATCCAAAAGGCCACAGGGCCTTAGTCAATCCACTTGACCGCGCTGCAAGCTCACAGTGCCCCTACCGGGTCCTGAATACTATCAGGGCACAGCCCTCAGCTGTATGGTTCCATAAGGCTATCTATCCCACAAAGGCATTTGCCAAAAACAATCCAAACCTGTCCGTGCTCAACCATCATAGAACCCTCACTATTGTGTACTCACAACGAGGCATCACTGACGTGTACCAACGGCATGGCATCACCACCGTGTATCAACGGTGTGGCAACATATCCAAAGTATCAATCTCTCGGATCCTCACTATCGTATCCCCACGACGTGGTACGGGGTCACACAGACCACCCGATCCATCAAATCCCGCAACTGCGCTATCAGCTCTCTCTATGTCTCACAGGTAACACTCCAAGGGGTGCTGCCGAAGTCGGCACGATTTCCAAAACCACGTCAATCGCTGCCTCGATCTCAATCTCACCAAACGGCGGCTTCAAAATCTGATCTGGTAGACTCTCACTCGAGTTCACACGGGCGATAAAATATTTTTTAGTCCCGGTGCCGCCGTAGGCATCTCCTCTACAATGGCTGACAAGCGATACAACCACGACTCAACCTCTGTCGTGCTCTAGCATCCTCTATAAACACACTCCTCCTGGCCAGGTCCACGGAGGGTCATTGTCCTATCTCAACAATCCATGATAACATAACATTGGGATATCCAATCCCTATCTAACCTCCTATTAACATCTCAGAGCTGATGTAGGACTAACAACTCTAGGATCAATTCCAAGGTCCTACAGAACTGGGCGGAACTGGCAACACTCATCCATGTGCTAAACGTGAACCGGAACCTGATCCTCATGTGCGCTGACCAACAGTCCCATCTCCGGCCCGCACAAAGCTATCCCTGCTCTACTAAAACACACCCAAGCAGTGTCGGCATAAACATGCTCCAACTCTAATGACCATAAGCAACCACACCTGGTAAGACGCGATCCACTATCCTGGCGTCCCCTAACCGGCTGCACAATCTCATCCACTAGATGCTGGTGGCCAACGCTCTATCTGTCTCGGCGTCACGGCTCTATCAGCCTACTGGTAAGTCGGATGAACCTCTTCATCCTGAAGGGGTAGTGGGGGTGCCGTCGCAAGCGGCAAATCCAAGAGCACCACTCTGGGATACTCTGCCTGCAAATGTCCTCACTATCCACATGAAAAGCATCGCCCTTTCCTGAAGTCACTCTATGGCGATGAATGCGGCCCACCGCAAAAGACACAGTCATCCTAACACTGCTGCTGGTGCCTCGACTGTCGAGAACCTCCTTGTCTCTGTCTCCTCTAAGGCTCATGATCCTGTGACTGGAATCATGGCAACCTCGATCCACTCGACTATCCCAAATCCGACGATGCTAGTCGCCTCTCTCTGGAGCTAGTCCCTCGCTCTCCGTCCCTCTCGAACATGGTCACAGACCTCAGTCAAACCATCGGGCATGCACAAACGTTGCATCTGAAGTTGGCGCTAACCGAGAATGCACAAAGAAATAAATATCCCGATGCAGTTCCCAAATCAAACAAATCAACTTCCTGGGCCTCATCCTGGGCGACATGGGGTACTCTGCCCAAAAATCATAGAAACCCGCTCCAAACCCTCAACCACTCTCCCGGTGGTCCAACAGGACGAACTCGACGCCAACAACTCTCGGCGTCCCTATCCAAAGGTGCGCAACCAAGTGCACCTGATGCTCCCCCTGGATGAACAAGTCCTCGAGCAACTTTCCATATCAGCAATCCAGTTCCCGGCCTCCCAAGGCTCCAAACTCTACCCCAAAATCTAGAGGGGAAAGGATCTGGCTGATAACCAACACCTGATCAGCAACCTCTTATTGCTCCTGCACTATCCATAGTGCAATCTGGGTCCAAGTTGACAATGTCGCGGCTGGAGGTACTACTGGCGATACCTCAGTCGATGCTCTCTGCTCAAACATGCGCATCACGCGCTCCGTGTTCTCTTCCCGGCGCCGCGTCGCCTCAAACATCTGGGTTACCTGGCCCAAAACTCACAAACCTCACTCTCCCCTGTCCATTCAGCCTCCCGCTGATCGGGCTCCCCATCCAAGGTCAAACACGCACGGCATTTCGGAGGCAATAAAGACAACTGCCACAACCAACCAAACCTCAAACACTCTCGACCCAATCAAACGAAAGTCTAAAACATGTTAACCATTCTAAAGCATTATGTTGTCTGCAGCCAACATAATCACTTTAGAGAATAAACATGTAAAATCACTCGCCCCAATCCCTCGGGGGAAGTACAAACTCAATCCAGAATCTCGCTAAAATTCCGTCTCTCACGACAGTCATCCTACTGTCCAACCAAAAGCCTAGGGTCACTAAGTCCTCAACGACCTATATTCCTAGGCTCTGATACCATCCTAATCTGTCACGCCCCGGGTCGAAACTGCGACCCGGGCTCATCAACAGATCCGCTATCTGTACGGAAACTGCCACACAGACGAAGCGTCTACCCTGCAAGTCAGATCTATAGGTAAAACATGTATCAGAGCTGAAATAGAACTAAAACCAAAAGCTATAGAAATCAACTGAACATCTGATATATATATATATATATATATATATATATATATATATATATATATATATATATATATAAAGATCCTCAAAACAACATCTCTCAGCTGTCAAATAAATACAAAAGCCTCACCAATCTCTCAGACTGTCCAGTACAAAAGGGAAAACATAAAATACAGGGTACATCTACCACTGACTCACAATGCGGGTAAGGAACTACTCAGCCACGTCCTCACCTCGATCAGCTGTCTCCGCGCGAACCAAACCGGAACAGCTACCTCAGGAACCTGTCACCGCAGCGGGTGTGAGATCTACTGCAGAAGGTAGATCTCAGTGGGTACCGTCACCAATATCCACGGCATGCCCACTAAGTCTACTAGAGGCACAAAAGATAGGTATACAGATAGATAGATAATGAAAGCAGGAAATGAGCTACAGCTAGTATGTCACCACATCATGCCCAAAGAAACCTCTACTATGAACCTGCTATGCATACACCCTCACAACTAAATGCCTCAAGTATCACGCTCAAAGGAAAACTCATCTAAGAGCAAGCTATGCACCACTCGCACACGAGGTGTTCCCAAAACCCAAATCTCAATGACTGTCCAAAACTGGCACAGTCAAGCCCGCGCCTGTCGTCTAGGAACGCACCTGCCCACTCCACGTGGGGCGTCCTACTGACTACTATGAACGCACCTGCCCACTCCACGTGGGGCGTGTTACGGAATTTGAGTTGGCGTATTTCGTGATTGTATTAAGTCTTGAAGATTGAAGATGAAGAAACTTCGGATCGTATACCTCAATCTCAAGAAAGAAGAATTCAAAAGGATCAGGTACGTTTAACTAAATAATTTTGATGATCCGAATACTTCTTATAGTGTAGAAACACCTGGAAGAGGTTTTAACTGCTTATTCATCAAAAACTGGACATGGGACATGTTCAGGATCCGGATCGTGGACTTTCAATCCGGATCCCGAAAGGTGTTCGTTCATACATTGCTGCAATCCGGATCACAGCTTGTACAATCCGGATCCCGAATGGGATGTTTTGTGAAAATGTATGAACGATCCGGATCGTGGATTATGATCCGGATCCCGAACAGGTGATTTTCTGGAAACTGCATTCTGTGCGTCTGCGATCCGGATCGTGGCTTATCCAATCCGGATCGCCGTCGGTAAAACTTTCCAGAAAAGTTTGTTTTTGATCCGAATATTCTTCCTAGGGTTTCTAACCTATAAATAGACCCTATGGTCATTTTTCTAGGGTGAATCCAAATAGAGCCGTCATTTTCAAATATCATTTTATACGGCCTTAGATCCACATATAGAGAAGAAAGGAAATCAATAGAAATATTCTATGTTTCTTCATCTATATTGATTAGTTTGATTCTAGGTTTTCATACTCACATCTTGAGTAGAATCAAACTAATGAATACTTAGATGGTATTTCCGATCTACTCTTGATCTAAGTATTCGGCGGATCATCACCACCCAAACAAACAACGATTTACCCCAAAATCGGCGCGTGGACTCGCGTGGCCTTGTGGATTCAAGGTGTTACCGCTCTCGTGGATTCGGAGCGAGGTGCGTTCGTGGATTCGAAGCGTGCCATTGGGTGAAGACCGTGGATTCGGTTGGACGTCGTGGACTCGACGTTGGACGCTGTGGATTCAGCGTTGGGCGCGGATCGTGGATTCGAGAAGCGTCGTGGAGCGAGCGGGAAGATCTACTAGGAGCGTATGGTAAAAGGTTGAGTCGTCTGTGAGTACGTTATATCACCTTGTACGTGTGTTAATTCTAGTGGATTTCGCCGTGTTATCGGTCCCGTGGTTTTTTACTCCGGTTTGGAGTTTTTCCACGTAAAAATCTTGTGTGTTCTTTTATTTTTCCGCATTGGGTTTTATCGCACAATGATTTTTTGAGTGTTTATTGTTTACACCTATTCACCCCCCTCTAGGTGTTTTTTCCCCTATTTAGATCCTTATTAACCTAAACCCAACAAGTGGTATCAGAGCGGGAATAGGGTTGTAAACAATGGTTGAAGGTGGAAACATCAATCGACCCCCTTTCTTTGATGGAACTAATTATGCGTACTGGAAAGTACGGATGAAAGCTTTCTTAATTTCCATCGACGAAAGGGTGTGGCAATCAATTGAATTAGGATGGTCTAATCCAACTGAAATTTTAGATGATGTTCGCACCTTAAAACCTAGGTCGAAATGGACCAAGGAAGAGATAGACTTATCTTCTTACAATGGCAAAGGGATTAATGCTCTATTTAATGCTTTGTCACAAACTGAGTTCTCTCGCGTCTCGGCATGTGAGACTGCGAAAGAAATCTGGGATGTTCTTCAAGTTACGCATGAGGGAACTAACTTAGTGAAGATTCAGAAACTGCAAATGCTCACGAGCAAGTTTGACTCTATCTCTATGGCAGAGAATGAATCCTTCACTGACTATTACACACGATTGCAAGACATCGTGAACTCATGTGCTAACTTGGGAGAGAAGATTCCAGAATTTAAAGTTGTAAGAAAAATTCTAAGAACTCTTCCTGAACGATTTCGCCCGAAGGTTGCAGCCATTGAAACAATTAAACACCCGGACGAAATGCGTGTAGAAGAATTAGTAGGTGCTTTACAAACTTATGAAATGACTTTTCCTACTAACTATTCTTCTGGAAAGGCATCCTCTTCTAAGTCTTCAGGTTACGCATTGAAATCAACTAAAGAAGAAGACGCGGATTCATCCTCCTCGGACGACGACGAGAACATTTCTATGGAGGACTTTGAGAAGCAGCTCGCTCTCTTGACAAGGAAGTTTCGCCGCAACTTTCGAAGGGGAAATTCAAGCAAAACTCAATCCTTCGGAAAGTCGAAGAAAGGCAAGGGTCCTTCAAGTTACAAGTCAAGAAGCCAAGAGAACTTCTCAAAGGATAAGAAAAGTTCTGAGGGACAAGTTCAGTGTTTCAAATGTCGAGGCTACGGCCACATAGCAACGGAATGTCCCAACAAGAATCCGGCAAAGAAGAAGGCGATGCAAGTAGTTACTTGGGATGACAACTCCACGTCAAATGAGTCATCGTCAAGTGATGAAGAAGACAACGCGACAGCTTTCCACGCGTCCACTACATCTTCTCCCTTCATGTGCTTAATGGCAAGTACATCCGAGTCATTGTCCAACTCCACTGTGGAAAAGATTGCAACGGACGATGAATCAGATAATTCGGAAGGTGAAGATTTTGTTTTAGCCTACCATAAGCTTTTGAGGGATTCAAAGAAACTGGCTAAACAAAACAAGGGGTTGAAAGAGAGATTACAGGATCTTGAAGATGAAGTAAAAAGAGTAACCTCTCTCTCAACCGATCTTGAAGTGGAAAGGGACAATCTGATTAAGACAAATGTTTCCCTTCAAGAGTCCAATGAGCATTTCGAGAAGAGTTATGTAGACATGGTGAACAAAGCGAATTACTTCTTGAAGCTCAACGGCGAGGCCCGACAGGAAAAATTGGAAATGACAGAGACCATACGCCAACTAAAGGATGACTTACAGAGATTTTCTTCTGGAAGGAGTAAGTTGGACAGACTTCTTGGTCTCGGTCAAAGAAACAAGTTCGGCCTCGGATACACTCAAACTGGAGACATTCCAAGTTCGAGTGGTACAGTATTTGTGCCTCAGTCGGTATCTCCTCCTCCGACACCGGTGTTCACGACAAGCAACGACAACGAACCTACTACATCTTCTTCGGAATCGACAAGATCCAAGGTATGTTTTCGTTGTGGCATTTCAGGGCACATAAGAAGAAATTGCAAGACTGGAGCCAAACGCACACCTCAAGAACATCTTGCAACAACTACCAAAAGGGCTATTCCTCGGAAACAACTCCAATCAATTGACGGAAAAGAGCCTTGGTAGTACACCGCTCAAGACGACATCATCAAGGAGCAGCAATTCTTCAAGCAAGACGCTCTCACCTAGGAAATCAACTTCACGACCATTACCGACGCACTCCAAAAAGGTTTGGGTGCGCAAAGGTGAAATCTTTCCCTGTCTTGCTACCAATGTTTCTTTGCATGCATATGATAGTTCGTCTTGGTACCTGGATAGCGGGTGTTCCCGTCATATGACCGGCGATAAAAACTGTTTTCAAACATTTGAGAAAAACTCCGGAGGACTTGTTGTTTTCGGAGATGGTCGGTCTTCCAAAATTGTTGGAAAGGGAACGGTAGCTATTCCAGATGGCCCGGTTCTAGATAATGTATTATTTGTTCATGGCCTTAAGACTAACCTCATAAGCATAAGTCAACTGTGTGATAATGGTTATTCAGTTAATTTTTCATCTGATAAATGCACTGTAACTGACTTGAACCATGCTTTCTTTTTAAAGGGGGTTAGATCAGAAAACAACTGTTATGTAGTTCCTTCTAAGATTTCTGAAAAATGTAACCTAGCATCTTTGAAAAATGAAACACTTTGGCATGAAAGGCTAGGTCACATAAACTTTAAGGAACTTGCTAGAATTTCAAATAAAGATGTGGTCAAGGGGGTTCCGAAACTTTCTTTTGAACAAAACCTTGTGTGTGGCGGTTGCCAAAAGGGAAAACAGTCTAGGACTGCACACAAGAATTTGAACCACATAGGTACAAAACGGCCTTTGGAACTTTTGCATATGGACTTAATGGGGCCAACTCGTCAACCATCTCTGGGAGGTAAATGGTATATTTTTTTGTTGGTTGATGATTTTCTAGATATACTTGGGTAGCCTTTCTAAAAGAAAAAGCTGATACTTTTGATTCTTTTCTCGAAATTTGCAATCGTATTATGATTGAAAAGAATGAAAGGATTACTCGAGTTAGGAGTGATAGAGGTGGGGAATTCATAAATTCCAAATTCATTGATTTTTGCTCTTCTAACGGCATTAAACATGAATTCTCTGCACCTTACACACCTCAACAAAATGGTGTAGTCGAGCGCAAAAACAGGGTCGTACAGGAGATGGCTCGTGTTATGCTTCATAGCCGGAACTTACCTTTATATTTTTGGGCTGAAGCGGTGAACACGGCTGTCTATGTTATCAATCGAGTGTATTTGCGCCCGGGGACTTTTAATACACCATATGAACTATGGTTTTGTAGAAAACCTAACATCAAATATTTTCGCATCTTTGGGAGTCGGTGTTTTATTTTGCGTGATCGCGAAAATCTTGGAAAATTTGACTCTCGAAGTGACGAAGGGATTTTCTTAGGTTATTCTACAAACAGTAGAGCATATCGAGTTTTTAACTTAGAATCTAAGACGATCGTAGAATCGATAAATGTTAAGGTAGATGAAGCTTTTCATTTTGAATCTGAAAAATCTACCCTCGATATCTCTCTTGATGATGATACACCTGCTAATGCATCTTCTTCTAACAATTCTTTCGATAATAATGTTGATGCATCTAACGGTTCTTCAAGCTTATCTGATGTGCAGGAATCATCTCGTGTACCTCCGCCTACTCCTCTACCTCAAACGTTACGCATCTCCAAGGATCACCCTGAATCGAACATAATTGGAGATCCACAAGAAGGAGTTAGAACACGGAGACAATTGGTTTGCGGATTTGCATGCTATGTATCTCAAATCGAACCAAGGAATGTTGATGAAGCTCTCCAAGATGATTATTGGATTAAAGCAATGCAGGAAGAGCTCCATCAATTCGAGCGAAACAAAGTCTGGGAACTGACGAAGCCTCCGAAGCAACACAATGTGATAGGTACCAAATGGATCTTCAAGAACAAGAAAAACGAAGAAGGTACTATCATCAGGAACAAAGCAAGGTTAGTTGCTCAAGGCTATTCTCAAGTAGAAGGTATAGACTTTGATGAAACCTTCGCCCCTGTAGCTAGACTCGAGTCCATTCGTATATTGTTTGCGATCGCTTGTCATTTTAAAATCAGATTATTTCAAATGGACGTTAAGAGCGCCTTTTTAAATGGATTTTTAAATGAGGAAGTTTATGTAGCTCAACCGAAAGGTTTTGTGGATCATAAACTACCTAACCATGTTTTTCGTCTGAAAAAGGCTCTTTACGGTCTGAAACAAGCACCGCGAGCATGGTACGAAAGGTTGACAAAGCACCTTTTGGAAAAGGGCTACACTCGAGGGGGAGCTGACAGGACTCTCTTTGTGAAGCATTATCAAAACAATTTCATAGTTGCTCAAATCTATGTTGATGACATTGTTTTTGGAGCAACGAGAGATAATGATGCTTCTAAATTCGCGGAGACCATGGAAAGCGAATTTGAGATGTCCATGATGGGCGAATTGAATTATTTTCTTGGATTACAAGTTAAACAAAACGATGAAGGAATTCACTTGTGTCAATCCAAGTATGCACTGGAGTTGGTCAAAAAGTTTGATCTTGAAAATTCTAAAGATTTTCCAACTCCAATGGGAACTAGCCATAAGGGACTTGGAAGTGAATCACAAAGTGAGAATGTAGACGAGAAACTGTACCGCAGTATGATTGGAAGTCTACTATATCTCACGGCTAGTCGCCCGGATATATCCTTCAGTGTTGGGATTTGTGCGAGATATCAATCAGCACCGAAGGAGGTTCACCTGAAAGCGGTGAAACGGATCATCCGGTATATCAAAGGTACAATCAATTTCGGAATTTGGTATCCTATGGGAACGACTTTGGATATTGTTGGATACTCAGATGCCGATTGGGCTGGATCGGTGGATGACCGGAAAAGCACGAGTTGTGAGGACCTGGTTCCCCGCGGGGGAGTTTTCTGGTTGTTCGGCAGCTTTCGAAGGCTTGTGTGGTGTGTTGGGAGTGTTTGTGCGCAATTTGGACACAAGTGGTGGACTTCGGACTCAGGGCGAAGTTTGGATAAAGGATCACCTCTCCGGATGCCTTCGGGAATTTTTAGAGATGGATTTTGGCAAAACGGATTTTAGAAATGGACCCGGCGCGAAAATCGGATCAAGTGGGCTTTCCGGGGGCCTTCGGCAAAATTTCGGATGAGAATTTGGAGAAACGGACATCGGATTTGGATTCAGCGCGCGAAAACGATGAAAATGGACTATTCACTTGTATTTTTCGGAGCCCGGATGACGCGCACGTTTTTCGAGGTAATTGGTACTGTTCCGGCGGCGGCGGGCGGCGGCGGCGGCGGCGGGGCGCGGCGGCGCGGCCGCAGGCAGGTGCGCGGTCCACCGCGAGGCGTGCACCCGGGACGGGACACGTGGCGGCTCCCGGTTGGCCGGCGCAGCAGGCGCGGTCCACGGAAAAGGTCGCGGGTGTACGGTGGACCAGTTGTGACACGTGGCAGCGTGTGGTTGGCGCGGTGTTGTGCGCTCGGTCCACGGAACCACTGCACCGACCTCGGGACGCGTGCCTGGCAGAGGCGCAGGCGGCGGCACAGGCGCGCGTTGACCCCGTTTCCCGCGCGAGTGCGCTCCACGCGTCGGCGTCCGCGGAGGCCACGTGTCGTCAGGCGGGTGGCCGGTTTGGCTGTCGCCTGTTTGGCGGGCGACGTGGAGGCCCAGGCGGGATTCGGGCTGCTACAGTGCGCGCCCGAATTCCCCCTTGCGCCCGGAAACCGGGACAAATCCGTCATTTTCGGATTTGTTTTCTGGGCCTATTTAAGCAATCCGAGCGGCTTCTTCTTTCTTTTTTCTGCATTTCGGAGCCTCCTCTCGCCATGGCGTCTTCAGCAAAGTTGGTCCCCGAGTTATGCTGCATCCATCTGCAAAGTTTTGAGATTTTTGGTGGCACGCTTATCGAGGTTTCCATTTTTTACGGCGCGGCGCGACGCTCGTCCTTTTGGTTCCCCTTCGTCGCGTTTCGGTGCGCGAGCTCTCCCGGCCTACTCCGACCATCTTTTTGAGCGATTTCTTCGCCGCTGGATTCGTGACAGGTGAGGCTACGATTTTGGGTTTCACGGACATTTCCAGATTTCGCGTTTTTCGAGGTGTTTTCTTGTGCTCATTGGGACCCCTTTTGCTGTGAGCTTTTGGTGAGGACAGCAGCTTCCTTTGAGGATATCTTCGCGCACAGATCTCGGATCGAGGTGATTCAAGAGGCAAAATTCATCTACTTCTCGCAAGGAATCTCCTGGATTTTTCTCAGATTTTTATGGATTTTTCACGAAGGTGAGAACCTCCTTTTTCTGTGGTTCTTTGTTACAGAAATTCTGTTCAGATTGGATTGGGGTGTTCCCCTTGCCGGATTTTTATCTCAGCGTAGGAAGCTCCGTTTTGGACGTGCAGGTACTTGTTTCGAAGCTATCGACGCGAGGAACGCCGGGGTATTTTTGTTGGAATTTACTGAGCTCTGTCTACAGGTGAAATTTCAGCATCTGTATAGCTGAAATTTAGCAAGTGATTTTTTGGACAGATTTTGGGGAATTAAGTGTTTTAGTAACCTTGTGTTATACCAGGTGGGATTTTGGACTGTAGTTGGGCATACCGTACTGTGAGTTGCTGTTCTTGGGTATTCTCAGCTGTAGAGCTTCGGGCAGTTCAGCGTCTTCAGGTGGGTGGCTTTGCTTTCAAGATCTATGGACTGTGCTCTAATTCTATCGTTATAGAATCATGCATGATAGGGATTGGACTTGGGTAGCATGCTAGAAGTAGGAATTGTTGCTCCTAGTATTATCTGTTGATCTTGTGATCTTTTACTTCCTTCTATCATGTTAAATATTTGTTCTCTTGGAACCTGACCTAGCACCCCTGTCATATGTTGCATGTGTAACCAGACTAGTAGAAAACCCTCACTTGGGCTAGGGTTATTTATGTTTAGACATCCACACTTTATGTTTCATTCCTGGACTTAGTGTTCTCCTCGCCCGGGTAGTGGGCCGAGCGGTCGGGACTTCTTTTTAGTGTGGGATGCATTTGCACTCGTGCTTGGGAGCAGAGTGGAGTCTGGTAGATGTAGCGGATTGCTTGTCTGTACCGGGAACCGTTTGGGGTAAACGGTGATCCCGGGAGGTCTTGTTTTCCCCTGTTTGGGGTTGTCGCCACTGTGTTAGTGGTAGTAGTTTACTAGTGTTAGCCGGACCTAGAACCCAGAACCCTTTTCGACATACACATGATTTTAGTCTACCAATGTTTTCTTCCAAGCATCGAAGGGCCGCTGGAGTCTGTTCTTGTTTGATTGGACAAAGGCATCAGCCCTTCGGGGTTTGGGTAAAATACTTATTTTTCTAACTGTTTTTCTAAAAAGAACTAAAATCATTAAATATGGATTTCTTCCAGATCAAAATGTTTTCAATAATAAATGTCACCTTTTTCCTGTAAATCTCCCCACTCGAAAGGATTCGAGTGGTCTGGGTTCTAGGGGCCGTTCCTCTGTCGGGACGAAAGCCACGGGGGCCGAGCCTGGAACCTGTTCTTGTTTGATAGGGTTGTAGGTGTAGGTCTCCCGGGACTTTCGGGCCCTGTTGGTGTCTTCTGCGAGTTGTACTGTGATTATTGCTTTCCCGAACTATAAGGGATCGGGAACTTCGATAGTCGGAGCCTAGAGTCTGTTCTTGTTTGATAGGGTTCTTAGCACCGGCCTATCGGGTTTCCGAACCCTTATGGTGTCGGTCCTTTCTGTGAGTTTAGTGTTCTGTTGTGGGAGCCGTCTGGTGGACGGTGGCCCCCGGCTGTGTGGTTTTCCCGCCTGTGTGCGAGCGTTGGTGTCGTTGTCGATCTTGTTGATCGTGGGTTGGACTTTAGCCTGCATGAGCCATATTGAGCTCGACAGAGATACGCGGATACTTTCCTCGGTGGGGTCGCTCCCCTCGAGAGCCACTCCGGAGTTGGGCCTGTTACTTGCTATCGCGACTTGTCGACGCCGTCCCTCTGGCTGGGCCAGTTTTCACGGACACCCTACGGTAGACCCGTCCTGTTGAGGATGTGCGGCAGTAGGTGGGCGCAGGTTTGACTGGACCCTTTGCGGCAGTCAGTATAGATTTGGTGGGTATATTGTGTGTGTTAGTAGATGCATCATGTTTCCATCTGTTTCATTTTCTTGAGCATCTAGATAGAGGCATAGTAGCTGTAGAGTTACTTTTCCAGCCCTTTCATTTCAGTATTATTATTGTTACTTTATGCCTCTAGTAGACTTAGTGGGCAGACCGTCGGGCTTGTTGGCGGCACCCACTGAGAACTACTTGGGACGTAGTTCTCACACCCGTCGTGGTGTCTTTTCCCACAGGGACTTCTACTCCTGTTCCTGTTGCTCCTGTTGCTGCTTCTTCTGATCGAGGTAAGGGAGTCGCGAGCTAGTTCCCTGCCAGTCATCGTCCTGAGAGTAGATGTACCCTTACTACTTTTGAGAGTTCATGTTGAGAGAACTTGTAGTGAGGTATAGAGTTGTATTTATTTTACTGCTCGAGAGATGTCTGTATTTTGGTGAGGTTGGATTGTACTATTTGAGAGTGTAGTTGTACACTTAGTTTTTATTTCCAGCAGTTTTACTTTCAGCTCTGATATCTGTTTTGGTATAGTTGATCTTTTGCAGGTTAGTCGCTTCGTCTATACGGGGCTACCCGTATGGGCGGCGGATCTGTTGGCGAGCCCGGGTCGCAGTTTCGACGCCGGGGCGTGACAGATTAGGTGGTATCAGAGCCTAGGTTGTAGGTCGTGGTGGACTTAGAAACCCTAGGCTTGTGGTTGGACATTAGGATGACTACGTGAGAGTCGTGACTTATAGCGAGAGTCCTGATTGAGTTTCATACCTCTCCCAAGAGACGGGATGAGTGATTGGCATGTTTATTCTCCTAAGTGATTATGTTGGCTGCAGACAACATAATGCTATGGAATGGGTGACATGTCTTAGACTTTCGCTGGATTGGGTCGTATGGTTGTTGTGTCCTGATGTTTGTTATTGTGCAGTGGACTACGATGCCCCTGAGACGTCGTGTTATGAAGAGGACACACCCCGCATCTGATGGGTACCCGAGCAGCGGGAGGCAGAGCTATCAGAGCAGAGCGAGACCCAGGGTTATGGACCCAGATGGCACCGATGTCGGAGGCTGTCCGATGCCAGGAGGAAGCCATGGAACGTTTGAGGCGTTTGTCGGAGCAGAGAGCACAGCTAGTTGCAGTACCGCTTGAGAGTCCTCCAGCACTTTCTTCTTATGCAGTGGCATATTCAGCTATATTAGTGGCACCGATTGAGCGAGCAACCCCCTCCGTGCCGACGTGTAGTGCCGAGGCACCGAGGCAGGGTGGTTAGTGGATAGTAGATGAGCTTTGGGACATCATTGGTCGTCGGAGCCAGTCCCGGCAGTCTGAACCATCCCGATTCATAGGGTTGAGTTGGAGCCTTTGTAGGCAGAATTGGGATTGGTGGTGATGGAGAGACTATCTGAGGGCCTCCCTGTGCCAGGGAGTTTATACAGTTGTTGAACTGCACGCTCCAGGTTTCGAGGGACGAGGCGCATAGGATATGTTGATTGGGAATGGGTTGCGCCAGGATACCTTCCAGTCTAGTCGGTCCCTCCATTAAGGATTATTGACGCTTCGATGGAGTAGGCTTGGTGTATGGAGCGTGGCGTTGCAGTTCCTTTGGATAGGGATCTGCCGCCAGAAGCGAGTTCTAGATTTTGGTGCTTCGCGCCGGGTGATGTTGGGTAGATCGGTCGGCAGAGACAGAGCTGATTTTCTTTTCTTGGGTAGCGGATTTTTGAGATGCCAGAGATCGGGTGGACCCCGATGGCAGCTTCAGCACCTACATCAGGTTGGCGCGGCTGTAGCATGGATTGGTTATCTACGGAGGACCGTGTTGGTCACCCCAGTGTGAGCAGAGGCAGACTGAGCGACGACCACCTACATCGAGCGGATGAGTCTGTACCGCCCGGTTGGAGGGCGCTACGGCAGTGGACCAGGTTGTCGCGGGCATGATTTCTCTTCAGCAGTCTGAGTTGAGTGTTTTTGGTTTTCCTGACTGGACTGGAGGTGGAGTTGTTACCACGTGCACTAAAGGTACAGGTTCCTGTTGGTGTTGTGCATGTGGGGGAGCCTTGTGGATCATGTCCAGTACAGTTGAGACTTGGAATTATTACCGGCAGGTGTTACGGTTCTGTGACAGCTCCACGACTCGGATTGAGCACACAGGATGGACCAGTTGGTGCGGTATCGTGCAACTGCTGATAGTGGATTGAGATCAGTCACCCTTCCGCGAGTTGGACTGGAGGAGTTCATTTTCTCAGATTACCGGGGTATCCTTCCTGCAGCTGTGGCTTCGACGGTTTTGGGTTAGGTGCTACTCTTTGAGCGTAGGTGACGATTAGGACGTGAGGTTGTGTCCTTAGGGGTCACGGTTAGATCGTAGCTTCCGTTTTGTAGCCACGGCAGGAACGACTTCAACACTTCTCTCCCTTTTCTCGCCTTTATGCTGAAATTTTCGAACAGGACGAAAACTTCGAAAGACTGCTCCAGAAATGGAGACGGTGCCCGAACCTGTTCTTGTTTGATTGGGGCGAAGGCACTGGTCCTTTCGGAATTTTCGGACTTTTCGTTAATTTCAGCCGTTTTCTAAATTGAGAGTTGGGGTTGACGGCCTTCCTGCTGGTGGGGCCTTTACCTTTCTTGTAGGTTGTGTTGGCGTAATTCGTGTAGTTTCGGACGAGTAGAGTTGGTCGTTCTTCCTTGTCCTCTGTCCTTTGGAATTCTTGAAGTTTTTTTTTCCAGCTTTTGGACTCCTTGTCGTGTGGTTTCGCTTCGCGGAGTGTGCGTAGCGACTGGGGAGCGGGAGACGGTATTGATGGATGCTTACCTTTGGCTTTGGAACTCCCCTTTTGAGCTGTGTTAGTTTCGAGGACGAAACTTTCTTTTAGTGGGGGAGAGTGTGAGGACCTGGTTCCCCGCGGGGGAGTTTTCTGGTTGTTCGGCAGCTTTCGAAGGCTTGTGTGGTGTGTTGGGAGTGTTTGTGCGCAATTTGGACACAAGTGGTGGACTTCGGACTCAGGGCGAAGTTTGGATAAAGGATCACCTCTCCGGATGCCTTCGGGAATTTTTAGAGATGGATTTTGGCAAAACGGATTTTAGAAATGGACCCGGCGCGAAAATCGGATCAAGTGGGCTTTCGGGGGCCTTCGGCAAAATTTCGGATGAGAATTTGGAGAAACGGACATCGGATTTGGATTCAGCGCGCGAAAACGATGAAAATGGACTATTCACTTGTATTTTTCGGAGCCCGGATGACGCGCACGTTTTTCGAGGTAAATGGTACTGTTCCGGCCGGCGGCGGGCGGCGGCGGCGGCGGCGGGGCGCGGCGGCGCGGCCGCAGGCAGGTGCGCGGTCCACCGCGGAGGCGTGCACCCGGGACGGGACACGTGGCGGCTCCCGGTTGGCCGGCGCAGCAGGCGCGGTCCACGGAAAAGGTCGCGGGTGTACGGTGGACCGGTTGTGACACGTGGCAGCGTGTGGTTGGCGCGGTGTTGTGCGCTCGGTCCACGGAACCACTGCACCGACCTCGGGACGCGTGCCTGGCAGAGGCGCAGGCGGCGGCACAGGCGCGCGTTGACCCCGTTTCCCGCGCGAGTGCGCTCCACGCGTCGGCGTCCGCGGAGGCCACGTGTCGTCAGGCGGGTGGCCGGTTTGGCTGTCGCCTGTTTGGCGGGCGACGTGGAGGCCCAGGCGGGATTCGGGCTGCTACAGTGCGCGCCCGAATTCCCCCTTGCGCCCGGAAACCGGGACAAATCCGTCATTTTCGGATTTGTTTTCTGGGCCTATTTAAGCAATCCGAGCGGCTTCTTCTTTCTTTTTTCTGCATTTCGGAGCCTCCTCTCGCCATGGCGTCTTCAGCAAAGTTGGTCCCCGAGTTATGCTGCATCCATCTGCAAAGTTTTGAGATTTTTGGTGGCACGCTTATCGAGGTTTCCATTTTTTACGGCGCGGCGCGACGCTCGTCCTTTTGGGTTCCCCTTCGTCGCGTTTCGGTGCGCGAGCTCTCCCGGCCTACTCCGACCATCTTTTTGAGCGATTTCTTCGCCGCTGGATTCGTGATAGGTGAGGCTACGATTTTGGGTTTCACGGACATTTCCAGATTTCGCGTTTTTCGAGGTGTTTTCTTGTGCTCATTGGGACCCCTTTTGCTGTGAGCTTTTGGTGAGGACAGCAGCTTCCTTTGAGGATATCTTCGCGCACAGATCTCGGATCGAGGTGATTCAAGAGGCAAAATTCATCTACTTCTCGCAAGGAATCTCCTGGATTTTTCTCAGATTTTTATGGATTTTTCACGAAGGTGAGAACCTCCTTTTTCTGTGGTTCTTTGTTACAGAAATTCTGTTCAGATTGGATTGGGGTGTTCCCCTTGCCGGATTTTTATCTCAGCGTAGGAAGCTCCGTTTTGGACGTGCAGGTACTTGTTTCGAAGCTATCGACGCGAGGAACGCCGGGGTATTTTTGTTGGAATTTACTGAGCTCTGTCTACAGGTGAAATTTCAGCATCTGTACAGCTGAAATTTAGCAAGTGATTTTTTGGACAGATTTTGGGGAATTAAGTGTTTTAGTAACCTTGTGTTATACCAGGTGGGATTTTGGACTGTATTGGGCATACCGTACTGTGAGTTGCTGTTCTTGGTATTCTCAGCTGTAGAGCTTCGGACAGTTCAGCGTCTTCAGGTGGGTGGCTTTGCTTTCAAGATCTATGGACTGTGCTCTAATTCTATCGTTATAGAATCATGCATGATAGGGATTGGACTTGGGTAGCATGCTAGAAGTAGGAATTGTTGCTCCTAGTATTATCTGTTGATCTTGTGATCTTTTACTTCCTTCTATCATGTTAAATATTTGTTCTCTTGGAACCTGACCTAGCACCCCTGTCATATGTTGCATGTGTAACCAGACTAGTAGAAAACCCTCACTTGGGCTAGGGTTATTTATGTTTAGACATCCACACTTTATGTTTCATTCCTGGACTTAGTGTTCTCCTCGCCCGGGTAGTGGGCCGAGCGGTCGGGACTTCTTTTTAGTGTGGGATGCATTTGCACTCGTGCTTGGGAGCAGAGTGGAGTCTGGTAGATGTAGCGGATTGCTTGTCTGTACCGGGAACCGTTTGGGGTAAACGGTGATCCCGGGAGGTCTTGTTTTCCCCTGTTTGGGGTTGTCGCCACTGTGTTAGTGGTAGTAGTTTACTAGTGTTAGCCGGACCTAGAACCCAGAACCCTTTTCGACATACACATGATTTTAGTCTACCAATGTTTTCTTCCAAGCATCGAAGGGCCGCTGGAGTCTGTTCTTGTTTGATTGGACAAAGGCATCAGCCCTTCGGGGTTTGGGTAAAATACTTGTTTTCTAACTGTTTTTCTAAAAAGAACTAAAATCATTAAATATGGATTTCTTCCAGATCAAAATGTTTTCAATAATAAATGTCACCTTTTTCCTGTAAATCTCCCCACTCGAAATGATTCGAGTGGTCTGGGTTCTAGGGGCCGTTCCTCTGTCGGGACGAAAGCCACGGGGGCCGAGCCTGGAACCTGTTCTTGTTTGATAGGGTTGTAGGTGTAGGTCTCCCGGGACTTTCGGGCCCTGTTGGTGTCTTCTGCGAGTTGCACTGTGATTATTGCTTTCCCGAACTATAAGGGATCGGGAACTTCGATAGTCGGAGCCTAGAGTCTGTTCTTGTTTGATAGGGTTCTTAGCACCGGCCTATCGGGTTTCCGAACCCTTATGGTGTCGGTCCTTTCTGTGAGTTTAGTGTTCTGTTGTGGGAGCCGTCTGGTGGACGGTGGCCCCGGCTGTGTGGTTTTCCCGCCTGTGTGTGAGCGTTGGTGTCGTTGTCGATCTTGTTGATCGTGGGTTGGACTTTAGCCTGCATGAGCCATATTGAGCTCGACAGAGATACGCGGATACTTTCCTCGGTGGGGTCGCTCCCCTCGAGAGCCACTCCGGAGTTGGGCCTGTTACTTGCTATCGCGACTTGTCGACGCCGTCCCTCTGGCTGGGCCAGTTTTCACGGACACCCTACGGTAGACCCGTCCTGTTGAGGATGTGCGGCAGTAGGTGGGCGCAGGTTTGACTGGACCCTTTGCGGCAGTCAGTATAGATTTGGTGGGTATATTGTGTGTGTTAGTAGATGCATCATGTTTCCATCTGTTTCATTTTCTTGAGCATCTAGATAGAGGCATAGTAGCTGTAGAGTTACTTTTCCAGCCCTTTCATTTCAGTATTATTATTGTTACTTTATGCCTCTAGTAGACTTAGTGGGCAGACCGTCGGGCTTGTTGGCGGCACCCACTGAGAACTACTTGGGACGTAGTTCTCACACCCGTCGTGGTGTCTTTTCCCACAGGGACTTCTACTCCTGTTCCTGTTGCTCCTGTTGCTGCTTCTTCTGATCGAGGTAAGGGAGTCGCGCGCTAGTTCCCTGCCAGTCATCGTCCTGAGAGTAGATGTACCCTTACTACTTTTGTGAGTACATGTTGAGAGAACTTGTAGTGAGGTATAGAGTTGTATTTATTTTACTGCTCGAGAGATGTCTGTATTTTGGTGAGGTTGGATTGTACTATTTGAGAGTGTAGTTGTACACTTAGTTTTTATTTCCAGCAGTTTTACTTTCAGCTCTGATATCTGTTTAGTATAGTTGATCTTTTGCAGGTTAGTCGCTTCGTCTATACGGGGCTTCCCGTATGGGCGGCGGATCTGTTGGCGAGCCCGGGTCGCAGTTTCGACGCCGGGGCGTGACACGAGTGGTGCATGCTTCTATCTCGGCCACTGCCTTGTTGCATGGCACAGTAAGAAACAGAACTGCATAGCACTCTCGACTGCCGAAGCGGAGTACATTTCTGCAGGAAGTTGCTCAACCCAATTGATTTGGATGAAGAGCGTGTTGAGTGATTTCCGAATTTCAACATCTTCGGTAACCATTTTATGTGACAACACTAGTGCCATTAACATTTCTAAAAACCCTGTGTTGCACTCTAGAACAAAACATATTGAACTTAGATATCATTTTCTTAGAGAGCTAGTTGAATCAAACATTCTTCAAATGTCATATATTTCAACTGAAGATCAATTAGCCGATATCTTAACAAAACCGTTGGATCAAAAACGTTTCATTCACTTGCGAAAAGCAATTGGCATGCTTTCCTTGAAATAAACTCTTTTGAAACCTTTGCTTAGATTAGGTTTTGTTTTTGTTCTTGTTTTTGTTTTGTTCTTTATCTATGTTCTGTACATAGCACACTAATTGAGCATATATCATAATTGACTTTAATTGCATCCTTTTATGCATTTAGAAATTTATTATGTTTTTGATGTCATAATGTTTCAATGTTGCAATGATCATTTACGTTAATTAAACCATCTTTCTGTGATCAAAGTCAATTTCTCTCTCAATGATCTCTTGGTATAGTCATTATCATATTTGATTGCTTAGTCGAGTATGAATTCGAGATCAATGGTTTGGTTGAATACTTATATATTAAATAATTGATAGCCAATTGAGGGGGAGTCAATGAAATGTGAAATGCTCAAAAGATGTGGAAAGAGTTACATCCCAATGAGGAGTGTGAAAACTACCACCACATGGAGAAAATGAAAGAAAAAGATACTCCATGAATGAAAAGCAAACTTTTGTTTGAAAAATTGTTGATGAAACTCATATTGAAATACTTGACTCAGTCGTATTTCATGGTTGGTATAAGGTGGGATTTTTGATTTAAGATGCTCAAAGAGCCACTCCTTCAACAGATTGTCTAGATATATTATCTAACTTATCTGGGATTTCAAACATCTATTGATCTTGGTACTTCATTTTCTTTACTGAAATTGATGATTTGATAAAGACATTACACATAGGATCAAGATAGATGTAATTGAAGTTGTTCAACTTTAAGTGTTTTAACTATCGTAAATCTTCGTTTCATTTTTGGATATTATTGATAGATTTTTCATAATCTATTTCTTGTTGTGTGAAACGATGTCATTTGTTTAAAGTTGACATGATAATGTGCTTACATACTTTTTTTGGATTTTATGTATTTTTCTTAATTTTTCTGAAGAAAAAGGTGTAGCCGATCCGGATCGTGGCAAGTGATCCGGATCCCGAACGCAGGATTTTTCCCGCGTGTGGCCGATCCGGATCACATTCTCGGCCGATCCGGATCACGGCTAGGGTTCTATATAGAAACTTTCAGATTCGAGATTTCTTTACCCTAATTTCTGGTTTTCAAGCTTCTAGAGTTTCTCTCTCTAGATTTCTTGCTTCCTGGTGCTTCAAAACTCAAAGTTCTTCGGATTCAAGTAAGTTTTTATGATCAAAACTCGGTTTTTCTCAGTTTTTATGGTCTTTCACCAAACGTGAGTTGAAAAGTTGGAATTTCTTCGTTTGTGAATGGTTTTTGATCAAATTTCTTTTGAAATAAGAACTCTGGGTCAATTAGTTTTACTTTTATGCTGGGATTTCACTTGATTAACGTATTTTTAGGCTTCGATTTCTAAAAATTCGGTTTTAGGGCATAAAAGAGGAATTTCTGTAAATCATGGATTTGATGTATTTTTAAAATTCTTTTTGGAAAACTAATTTGATTATTGGCTTCTCTATATGATTATGATTGTCTAGGTACAATGTTTTCAAAATTTTCAAAATTGACAATTTTTCATATGTTCTTGAGTTGGTTTTCACAGGACATTTTCTAAAAACTCAAAGCACTGACAAAATGGTGATCACCTGGATCATTTTCCTGCTCACTGCCATGGTTCATGTGAAGGACTCTGCAAAGCCGAAGAGAAGCAAGAGGACAAAAAGAGCAAAAGCTGACTCCGATACTGAATCGGAAACTGAATCGATTGACTGGGACACAATTGAAGTTGAAGGGGCTGTCCCAACTTCTGAAAAGGGGAAGGCTCTTGCTGAAGCTCCCAAATCTAAACCTCCTACTACTGCAGCTGAGAAAGGAAAGGCGCCAATGGAGCCTACCGGAAAAAGAGTGAAAACCTCGGCAAGGAAAAGAAGTGGTGCCCAAGGTATTTCAATCAATGAACCTATGGACAACCTGCCACCATTTCAGGGATTCGTCAGCTCCACACGAATCAAAGAATTTGAAAAGAGGGAATGCATAGGAGAACGACATGTCAATGTACAACAGATGAGGAATAGATCTGCAGAGTTTGGAGCTCTGTTTGATCAAGTTGGTCTTGGTCCGATCTGCAACTTTCCTGAGAAAACTGGGTACTGTCCACACTCAGTTCGGATCTTCTATCAGAATGCAGCAGGCTTATTGATGAAGTGATGGACGCCGAGAATTTCATACCTTTGTAAAAGGTATCAAGATCAAAGTCACTCCCCAATGATTGGAGAGGTGCTCGGTATGACAGCCATCTCAGACGGAGTTCATTATTTGAAGACTCAGGTCTTCACAGCCAACTCTTGGAGAATAGTAGTCAATGGAACCTGCTCTCCGGATACTACGTCTGCCGGAAATTCAGTTTACTCCAGGGAACTCAAGAAGGAGTACAAGTACTTAAACTTCATTATTTGCTACAACATTCTTCCCAACATGAACACGAAAATCGTCCGATGGGATAGGTTGCTATTTCTTTATCTTCTTGGAAACTCAACTGCAGCAATGGGAGCAAACCTGAACATCCCCTACCTCATTTGGAATAGGATGACGCGGTATGTCGAACACTCACATCCCTCTGAGCGACTACCATATCCAATGATTATAATGCGCATCCTTAGAGATTTAAGGTGGATACGAGCGCGAGTTCGTATTTGTATAGTTTGGGGACAATAAATGAGACAACCATTGTCAAGTCTTTGACAACAAAGCAGGATGATCCCCCTTCTCCTCCAATTGGCCAACGAGTTCGAACGCATGCAACTTCTTCCACTGCCCCCGTTCCTCCGAAACAGAAGGCACCTGCATCTACTTCTGACGATGATGCCTCGGTGACATCCATCTTCAAAGAACAACAGCGGCTTTCAAATGAACAGGAACGTATGTCCGCTGAATTTTCTGAAATGAAAGGCGATCTTCATGTTATGAAAAATGAGATGGAAATTATCACAGCTTCTCAAGTCACTTTGACCAAGTCAGTCTCTTCAGTAAAGAAACTTGTGAAGAAGTTGTTTGCGAAAATGGGTTGCACGACCTCGGATGACTCCGACTCTCAGGAGTAAATCTATGTTATAATCATTTTCCTCTGACTTTGCTTTTTGTTCTGTTTTGCAGGTTTATGATGTGTGTTTATGTTGTTAACTCTCCTTTTGTTGTAATTATTTGGCTTTGTTTTGTGACAAAAAGGGGGAGAGAGTTAGCGAAAACAATGAACAATGATGAACTTTGAACAATGATTGTGAATATCGATGATATCAAGGTAAGTATGAATCTCAACTCAACTTTGGTTTTTTTTGTGATTTGTGACATGCTTCTATACTAACTATTCGACTAACTATTTGGGCATGTAATATGACTAACAAGTTGATGTTGGACTAACATACTTTGACATTTGGTTTTCGACTGCTTAGAAGATATGTTGGTTTTAACTATGTTTCTTTCACATATCTGATTCTTTTAAATGTCATGGTGAGATCAAACTCTATCTCTGCACTTGGTTTTTCTATGTTCCAATTCTTGAGGTATCTAACGATTTTGTTTGTCAAGAATGTTTTCTGTGTGCAGAGGTTACAGATGTCTAAGTCTAGAGTCTGTCTTAGGAGTTTATCTCATGTTTTTAATTTCTGGAACTCTTTTGTAAATTTTTGTTGTATGGTGATAGCAACAAAAATATCTTTTTGAATTTTCTTTGTGGATCTGTGTTTTGTCACGAAACCGCCAAAGGGGGAGATTGTTACGGAATTTGAGTTGGCGTATTTCGTGATTGTATTAAGTCTTGAAGATTGAAGATGAAGAAACTTCGGATCATATACCTCAATCTCAAGAAAGAAGAATTCAAAAGGATCAGGTACGTTTAACTAAATAATTTTGATGATCCGAATACTTCTTATAGTGTAGAAACACCTGGAAGAGGTTTTAATTGCTTATTCATCAAAAACTGGACATGGGACATGTTCAGGATCCGGATCGTGGACTTTCAATCCGGATCCCGAAAGGTGTTCGTTCATACATTGCTGCAATCCGGATCACAGCTTGTACAATCCGGATCCCGAATGGGATGTTTTGTGAAAATGTATGAACGATCCGGATCGTGGATTATGATCCGGATCCCGAACAGGTGATTTTCTGGAAACTGCATTCTGTGCGTCTGCGATCCGGATCGTGGCTTATACAATCCGGATCGCCGTCGGTAAAACTTTCCAGAAAAGTTTGTTTTTGATCCGAATATTCTTCCTAGGGTTTCTAACCTATAAATAGCCCTATGGTCATTTTTCTAGGGGCATCCAAATAGAGCCGTCATTTTCACATATCATTTTATACGGCCTTAGATCCACATATAGAGAAGAAAGGAAATCAATAGAAATGATTCTATGTTTCTTCATCTATATTGATTAGTTTGATTCTAGGTTTTCATACTCACATCTTGAGTTGAATCAAACTAATGAATACTTAGATGGTATTTCCGATCTACTCTTGATCTAAGTATTCGGCGGATCATCACCACCCAAACAAACAACGATTTACCCCAAAATCGGCGCGTGGACTCGCGTGGCCTTGTGGATTCAAGGTGTTATCGCTTCGTGGATTCGGAGCGAGGTGCGTTCGTGGATTCGAAGCGTACCATTGGGTGAAGACCGTGGATTCGGTTGGACGTCGTGGACTCGACGTTGGACGCTGTGGATTCAGCGTTGGGCGCGGATCGTGGATTCGAGAAGCGTCGTGGAGCGAGCGGGGAAGATCGACTAGGGGCGTATGGTAAAAGGTTGAGTCGTCTGTGAGTACGTTATATCACCTTGTACGTGTGTTAACTGTTGGGTTTAGGTTAATAAGGATCTAATAGGGGAAAAAACACCTAGAGGGGGGTGAATAGGTGTAAACAATAAACACTCAAAAATCTTTGTGCGATAAAACCCAATGCGGAAAAATAAAAGAACACACAAGATTTTTACGTGGAAAACTCCAAACCGGAGTAAAAAACCACGGGACCGATAACACGGCGAAATCCACTAGAGTTAACACACGTACAAGGTGATATAACGTACTCACAGACGACTCAACCTTTTACCATACGCCCCTAGTCGATCTTCTCCGCTCGCTCCGCAACGCTTCTCGAATCCACGATTTGCGCCGCCAACGCTGAATCCACAGCGTCCAACGTCGAATCCACGACGTCCGACCGAATCCACGGTCTTCACCCAATGGCACGCTTCGAATCCACGAACGCACCTCGCTCCGAATCCACGAGAGCGATGACACCTTGAATCCACAAGGCCACGCGAGTCCACGCGCCGATTCTGGGATAAATCGTTGTTTGTTTGGGTGGTGATGATCCGCCGAATACTTAGATCAAGAGTAGATCGGAAATACCATCTAAGTATTCATTAGTTTGATTCAACTCAAGATATGAGTATGAAAATCCTAGAATCAAACTAATCAATATAGATGAAGAACCATTAAATAGATCTAATGATTTCCGTTCTTCTCTATATGTGGATCTAAGGCCGTATAAAATGATATTTGAAAATGACGGCTCTTTTTCCGATGTGTGGATTGCCCTAGAAATGAAAGGAAGGGCTATTTATAGGTTAGAAACCTAGGAAGAATATTCGGATCAAAAACAAACTTTTCTGGAAAGTTTTACGGGCGGACGATCCGGACTGCGCAAGTCACGATCCGGATCGCTTACGCGTAGAGAGCAATTTCCAGAAAACCGCCTGTTCGGGATCCGGATCATAATCTACGATCCGGATCGTTCATACAGTTTTACCAGAACAATGTGTTCGGGATCCGGATTGAGATTCCACGATCCGGATCGATCAAGCCAACAGGTAAAACTCATGTTCGGGATCCGGATCATCAAATGCCATGATCCGGATTGAACTAGTGTATGAACGAGCACCCTTCGGGATCCGGATCGAAACGACATGATCCGGATCCTGAACATGTCCCATGTCCAGTTTTTGATGAATATGCAGTTAAAACCTCTTCCGGGTGTTTCTACACTATAAGAAGTATTCGGATCATCACAAATTATTTAATTTAACGTACCTGATCCTTTTGAATTCTTCTTTCTTGAGATTGAGGTATATGATCCACAGTTTCTTCATCTTCAATCCTCAAGACTTAAACTATTCACGAAATACGCCAACTCAAATTCCGTAACAATCTCCCCCTTTGGCGGTTTCGTGACAAAACACAGATCCACAAAAGAAAATTCAAAAAGATATTTTTGTTGCTATCACCATACAACAAAAATTTACAAAAGAGTTCCATGAAAAATAAAAACATGAGACAAACTCCTAGAACAGACTCTAGACTTAGACATCTGTAACTTCTGCACACAGAAAACATTCTTGACAAACAAAATCGTTAGATACCTCAAGAATTGAAACATACAAAACCAAATGCAGAATTAGAGTTTGATCTCATCATGACATTTGAAAGAATCAGATATGTGAAAGAAACATAGTTAAAACCAACATATCTTCTAAGCAGTTGAAAAACCAAAATGTCAAAGTATGTTAGTCCAACACCAACTTGTTAGTCATATTACATGCCCAAATAGTTAGTCAAATAGTTAGTATAGAAGCATGTCACAATCCACAAAAGAAAAACCCAAGTTGAGTTGAGATCATACTTACCTTGATTCATTCCTTGATTCATTCACAGTCATTGTTTTCGCTAACTCTCTCCCCCTTTTTGTCACAAAAACAAGCCAAAACGTAGCATGAGCTACAATATGTAAGGAGAGTAACAAAAAAAGAGTTCTAAAAGTATGCACAAACTGAGAAATAAACTAAAAGAGTAAAGAAAAACAATGTTCTGAGAACTAAGAACCCAAACTAAGGTGACCAATTCTGTTGCTCAATCTGAAGAGTCAGAACTAGTACAGCTTAGCTTGCTTAAAAGTCCTTTAAGCAAGTTCTTAAGGTTTGAGTATTTTTTCTTGATCTTCTTGTGTTCAGAGGAGACTTGCTGAAGCTCTCTCGATATTCTTTCATGTGTAGCAGAGATTCTTTGTTGTTCCTGACGAATCGATTCCAATATCTCTGTCTCAGTTGTCCGTGTCTTGAATAAGATGAACGCTGTCTGGATGCAGATGGTGCATCAGGTCCTGCAGTCCATGGTGACCAGTTTGCAAAATTCCTGAAAGTGAGCGTGCTCTGGTTAGAGGCCCACTCTGCTGGCTTGTACTTCTTTGAACGCTTTTCCTTCTTGTATATTGTACGGTCGTGGAGGCAGATTTCATAAGTCTCTTCCTTTGGTGAACTTCCTTTCTTCTCATCAATTTTTCGCTGAACATCCTTAAAGAAATCGTCCCATTCTTCACTATTGTAATCCGAGCTGTCTTCATTGGCTCCTTCCGGTTTGTCTCCAGTTGAGACGCCTGGTTCTTCTTTAACCGATGAACCCCCAGGCAGCATTGCGACCAGAAAGATGATCAACCACGAGAATGCCATTGATTCTAGTGCTTTGAGTTTTAAGAAAGTGTCCTGTGAAGACCAACTCAAGAATATATGAAAAATCGTCAATTTTGAAAAATTTGAAAAATTGCACCTAGACAATCATAATCATATAGAGAAGCAAGAATCAAATTAGTTTTCCAAAAAGAATTTAAAAAATAGATCAATTCCATGATTTACAAAAATTCCTCTTTTATGCCCTAAAACCGAATTTTTAGAAATCGAAGCTTAAAAACTCGTTAATCATAAAAAACAGCATAAAAGCAAAACTAATAGATCCAGAGTTCTTATTTCAAAAGAAATTTGATCAAAAACCATTCACAAACGAAAAAATCCATCTTTTCTGCTCACGTTTGATGAAAAAACAGAAAAAACTGTGAAAAAAACCGAGTTTTGATCATGAAAACTTACTTGAATCCAAAGAACTTTGAGTTTTGAAGCACCAGGGAGCAAGAAATCTAGAGAGAGAACTCTAGAAGCTTGAAAAACCAGAATTAGGGTTAAGAAATCTCGAATCTGAAAGTTTCTATATAGAACCCTAGCCGCGATCCGGACTACGGCCAGAGAATGTGATCCGGACCGGCCACACGCGGGAAACAATCCTGCGTCG
>JAQOTM010000278.1:94033-132148 GCA_029168755.2 Tillandsia fasciculata | reverse complement strand
CCTATTTGCTTGAACGATCCGGATCATGAATTGCAATCCGGATCCCGAACATTGTGTTTTTGGTAAAACTGTAATGAACGATCCGGATCGTGGACTACGATCCGGATCCCGAACAAGCAATTTTCTGGAAACCGTGTTTTGTTTGTGCTCTGCAATCCGGATCGCCAAATCCAATCCGGATCGCCGACGGGATTTCTTTCCAGAAAAGGTTGTTTTTGATCCGAATATTCTTCCTAGGGTTTCTAACCTATAAATAGCCCTTCCTTTCATTTCTAGGGCATCCGAGGAATAGAAAAAAGATAGCCGAAAAGAAAAATCCACTATATAGAGAAGAACGGAAATCATTAGATCTATTCAATGGTTCTTCATCTATATTGATTGATTTGATTCTAGGTTTCCATACTCCACATTTTGAGTAGAATCAAATCAATGAATACTTAGATTGGATTTCATCTATCTTAATCTAAGTATTCGGCGGATCATCACCCACCCAATCAATCAACGATTTATCCCAAAATCGGCGCGTGGACTCGCGTGGCCTTGTGGATTCAAGGTGCAAACCGCTCTCGTGGATTCGGAGCGAGGTACGTTCGTGGATTCGAAGCGTGCCATTGGGTGAAGACCGTGGATTCGGTTGGACGTCGTGGACTCGACGTTGGACGCTGTGGATTCAGCGTTGGGCGCGGATCGTGGATTCGAGAAGCGTCGTGGAGCGAGCGGAGAAGATCTACTAGGATCGTATGGTAAGAGGTTGAGTCGTCAGTGAGTACGCTATATCACCTTGTACGTTGTGTTTAATTCTAGTGGATTTCGCCGTGTTAATCGGTCCCGTGGTTTTTTACTTCCGGTTTGGAGTTTTTCCACGTAAAATCTTGCGTGTCTTTTATTTTTTCCGCATTGGTTTATTTGCGCAATGATTTTTTGAGTGTTTATTGTTTACACCTATTCACCCCCCTCTAGGTGTTTTTTTTTCCCCTTTTAGATCCTTAGTAACTAAACCCATCAAGTGGTATCAGAAGGGAATAGGGTTGTAAACAATGGTTGAGGTGGAAACATCAATCGACCACCCTTTCTTTGATGGAACAAATTATGGTGTTGGGTTATAGTAATGGATCTAAATAGGGGAAAAACACCTAGAGGGGGTGAATAGGTGTAAACAATAAACACTCAAAAATCATTGCGCAAATAAACCCAATGCGGAAAAATAAAAGAACACGCAAGATTTTTACGTGGAAAAACTCCAAACCGGAGTAAAAAACCACGGGACCGATAACACGGCGAAATCCACTAGAATTAACACACGTACAAGGTGATATAACGTACTCACAGACGACTCAACCTTTTTCATACGCTCCTAGTAGATCTTCCCGCTCGCTCCACGACGCTTCTCGAATCCACGATCCGCGCCCAACGCTGAATCCACAGCGTCCAACGTCGAGTCCACGACGTCCAACCGAATCCACGGTCTTCACCCAATGGCACGCTTCGAATCCACGAACGTACCTCGCTCCGAATCCACGAGAGCGGTTGCACCTTGAATCCACAAGGCCACGCGAGTCCACGCGCCGATTTTGGGGTAAATCGTTGTTTGTTTGGGTGGTGATGATCCGCCGAATACTTAGATTAAAGATAGATCGGAAATACCATCTAAGTATTCATTGATTTGATTCTACTCAAAATGTGAGTATGGAAAACCTAGAATCAAATCAATCAATATAGATGAAGAACCATAGAATGAATCTAATGATTTCCTTTCTTCTCTATATGTGGATCTTTTCCGTATAAAATGATATTTGAAAATGACGGCTCTATTTGGATTCCCCCTAGAAAATGACCATAGGGCCTATTTATAGGTTAGAAACCATTGGAAGAATATACGGATCAAAAACAAACTTTTCTGGAAAGTTTTACCGACGGCGATCCGGATTGGATTTGGCGATCCGGATTGCAGAAGCACAAAAGACGGTTTCCAGAAAAATCAATGTTCGGGATCCGGATCGTAGTCCCCGATCCGGATCGTTCATACAGTTTTACCAAAACACACATGTTCGGGATCCGGATTGCAATTCCTGATCCGGATCGTTCAAGCAAATAGGTAAAACTATGTTCGGGATCCGGATCATGGAATGCTGCGATCCGGATTGAACCAGTGTATGAACGAACACCCTTCGGGATCCGGATTGCAAGCCACGATCCGGATCCTGAACATGTCCCATGTCCAGTTTTTGATGATTAAGCAATTAAAACCTCTTCCAGGTGTTTCTACACTATAAGAAGTATTCGGATCATCAAAATTCTTTAGTTAAACGTACCTGATCCTTTTGAATTCTTCTTTCTTGAGATTGAGGTATACGATCCAAAGTTTCTTCATCTTCAATCTTCAAGACTTAATACAATCACGAAATACGCCAACTCAAATTCCGTAACAATCTCCCCCTTTGGCGGTTTCGTGACAAAACACAAATCCACAAAAGAAAATTCAAAAAGATATTTTTGTTGCTATCACCATACAACAAAAATTTACAAAAGAGTTCCAGAAATTAAAAACATGAGATAAACTCCTAAAACAGACTCTAGACTTAGACATCTGTAATCTCTGCACACAGAAAGCATTCTTGACAAACAAAATCGTTAGATACCTCAAGAATTGAAACATTCAAAAACAACTACAGAGATAGAGTTTATCTCATCATGACATTTGAAAAATTCAGATATGTAAGAGAATCATAGTTAAAACCAACATATCTTCTAAGCATCAAAAACCAAATGTCAAAGTATGTTAGTCCAACATCAACTTGTTAGTCATATTACATGCCCAAATAGTTAGTCGAATAGTTAGTATAGAAGCATGTCACAAATCACAAGAAAAAAAAAAACAAGTTGAGTTGAGGTCATACTTACCTTACTTAGTCATTGATATTCACAATCATTGTTCAAAGTTTTTTGCAAACTCTAAGTCTCTCTCTCTCAACTCTCTCCCCCTTTTTGTCACAAACAAAGCCAAAACGTAGCAGAGCTACAATATGTAAGGAGAGAAAAAAAAAAGTTCTAATAATATGCACAAACTGAGAACTAAAGTAAAAGAAAAAACAACGTCCTGAAAACTAAGAACCAAAGTAGACAAAATGAACAGAAGGTGCTGCTCAGTCTGAAGAATCTGAACTAGTACAGCTCAGCTTGCTCAAATCCCTTTAAGCAAATTCTTAAATTTGAGTACTTTTTCTTGATCTTCTTGTGTTCAGAAGAGATCTGCTGAAGCTCTTTCGATATTCTCTCTTGTGTAGCAGAGAGTCGTTGTTGTTCCTGACAAATCGATTCCAAAATCTCTGTCTCAGTTGTCCGTGTCTTTGAATGCGATGGACGCTGTGTAGATGCAGATGGTGCATCTGGTCCTGCAGTCCATGGAGATTCAGTTTGCAGAATTCCAGAAAGTGAGCGTGCTCTGGTGAGAGGCCCACTATGCTGACTCGTACTTCTTTGGACATTTCTTCTTCTTGTATATTGTCTGGTTGTGGAGGCAGATTTCATAAGTCTCTTTCCTTTGGTGAATTCCCTTTCCTCCTCATCAATTTTTCGCTGAACATCCTTGAAGAATTCGTCCCATTCTTCCTCATTGTAATCCGAGCTGTCCTCATTAGCTTCGTTCGGTTTGTCTCGAGTTGAGACGTCTGGTTCTTCCTTAACAGATGAACTTCCGGTGCATCATTGTGACCAGTAACAGGATTAACCAGAGAATGCCATTGATCTAGTGCTTTGAGTTTGAGAAAGTGTCCTGTGAAACCCAACTCAAGAACATATGAAAAATCGTCAATTTTGAAAAATTTGAAAACATTGTACCTAGACAATCATAATCATGTAGAGAAGCCAAGAATCAAATTAGTTTTCCAAAAAGAATTTTAAAAATAGATCAATTCCATGATTTTCAAAAATTCCTCTTTTATGCCCTAAACCAGAATTTTTAGAAATCGAAGCCTAAAAACTCGTTTATCTTGAGAAAACCCAGCATAAAAGCAAAACTAATGACCCAGAGTTCTTATTTCAAAAGAAATTTGATCAAAAACCATTCACAAACGAAAAAGTTCCAATTTTTCAACTCACGTTTGATGAAAAACTGTAAAAACCGAGTTTTGATCAATAAAACTTACTTGAATCCGAAGAACTTTGAGTTTTGAAGCTCCAAGAAGCAAGAAATCTAGAGAGAGAAACTCTAGAGGCTTGAAACCAGAGATTAGGGTAAAAGAAATCAAATCTCTATGTTTTTATATAAACCCTAGCCGTGATCCGGATCGGCTCGAGAATGTGATCCGGATCGGCTACCCGCAGGAGAAATCCTGCGTTCGGGATCCGGATCACTTGCCCCGATCCGGATCGGCTACAACTTTTTCTTCAGAAAAATTTAGAAAAATCAATAAAATCCAGAAAAAGTATGTAAGCACTTTACCATGTCAACTTTAAACAAAGACATCGTTTCATACAACAAGAAATAGATTATGCAAAATCTATCAAAAATCCCAAAAATGAAACGAAAATTTACGAAAGTTAAAACACTTAAAGTTGAACAACTTCAATTACATCTATCCTGATCCTATGTGTAATGCCTTTATCAAATCATCAATTTTGGTAAAGAAAATGAAATACCAAGATCAATAGATGTTTGAAATCCCAGATAAGTTAGATAATATATCTAGACAATCTGTTGAAGGAGTGGCTCTTTGAGCATCTTTTATTAAAATCCCACCTTATACCAACCATGAAATACGACTGAGTCAAGTATTTCAATATGAGTTTCATCAACATTTTCAAAACAAAAATTTGCTTTTCATTCATGGAGTATATTTTTTTTCTTTCATTTCCTCCATGTGGTGGTAGTTTTCACACTCCTCATTGGGATGTAACTCTTTCCACATCTTTTGAGCATTTTACATTTCATTGACTCCCCCTCAATTGGCTATCAATTATTTAATATATAAGGTATTCAACCAAACCATTGATCTCGAATTCATACTCGACTAAGCAATCAAATATGATAATGACTATACCAAGAGATCATTGAGAGAGAAATTGACTTTGATCACTTAAAAGATGGTTTAATTAACGTAAATGATCATTGCAACATTGAAATATTATGACATCAAAAGCATAATAAATTTCTAAATGCATAAAAGGATGCAATTAAAGTCAATTATGATTTATGCTCAATTAGTGTGCTATGTACAGAACATAGATAAAGAACAAAACAAAACAAGAACAAAAACAAAACCTAATCTAAGCAAAGGTTTCAAAAGAGTTTATTTCAAGGAAAGCATGCCAATTGCTTTACGCAAGTGAATAAAACGTTTTTGATCCAAAGGTTTTGTTAAGATGTCGGCTAATTGATCCTCAGTTGAAATATATGACAGTTGAAGAATGTTTGATTCAACTAGCTCTCTAAGAAAATGATATCTAAGTTCAATATGTTTTGTTCTAGAGTGCAACACAGGGTTTTTAGAAATGTTAATAGCACTAGTGTTGTCACATAAAATGGTTACCGAAGATGTTGAAATCCGGAAATCGCTCAACACGCTTTTCATCCAATCAATTGGGTTGAACAACTTCCTGCAGAAATGTACTCCGCTTCGGCAGTCGAGAGTGCTATGCAGTTCTGCTTTTTACTGTGCCATGCAACAAGGCAGTGGCCAAGATAGAAGCATGCACCACTCGTGCTTTTCCGGTCATCCACCGATCCAGCCCAATCGGCATCTGAGTATCCAACAATCTAAAGTCGTTCCCATAGGATACCAAATTCCGAAATTGATTGTACCTTTGATATATCGGATGATCCGTTTCACCGCTTTCAGGTGAACCTCCTTCGGTGCTGATTGATATCTCGCACAAATCCCAACACTGAAGGATATATCCGGGCGACTAGCCGTGAGATATAGTAGACTTCCAATCATACTACGATACAGTTTCTCGTCTACATTCTCACTTTGTGATTCACTTCCAAGTCCCTTATGGCTAGTTCCCATTGGAGTCGGAAAATCCTTAGAATTTTCAAGATCAAACTTTTTGACCAACTCCAGTGCATACTTGGATTGACACAAGTGAATTCCTTCATCGTTTTGTTTAACTTGTAATCCAAGAAAATAATTCAACTCGCCCATCATGGACATCTCAAATTCGCTTTCCATGGTCTCCGCGAATTTAGAAGCATCATTATCTCTCGTTGCTCCAAAAACAATGTCATCACATAGATTTGAGCAACTATGAAATTGTTTTGATAATGCTTCACAAAGAGAGTCCTGTCAGCTCCCCCTCGAGTGTAGCCCTTTTCCAAAAGGTGCTTTGTCAACCTTTCGTACCATGCTCGCGGTGCTTGTTTCAGACCGTAAAGAGCCTTTTTCAGACGAAAAACATGGTTAGGTAGTTTATGATCCACAAAACCTTTCGGTTGAGCTACATAAACTTCCTCATTTAAAAATCCATTATAAAAGGCGCTCTTAACGTCCATTTGAAATAATCTGATTTTGAAATGACAAGCGATCGCAAACAATATACGAATGGACTCGAGTCTAGCTACAGGGGCGAAAGTTTCATCAAAGTCTATACCTTCTACTTGAGAATAGCCTTGAGCAACTAACCTTGCTTTGTTCCTGATGATAGTACCTTCTTCGTTTTTCTTGTTCTTGAAGATCCATTTGGTACCTATCACATTGTGTTGCTTCGGAGGCTTCGTCAGTTCCCAGACTTTGTTTCGCTCAAATTGATGGAGCTCTTCCTGCATTGCTTTAATCCAATAATCATCTTGGAGAGCTTCATCAATATTCCTTGGTTCGATTTGAGATACATAGCATGCAAATCCGCAAACCAATTGTCTCTGTTACGGAATTTGAGTTGGCGTATTTCGTGATTGTATTAAGTCTTGAAGATTGAAGATGAAGAAACTTCGGATCGTATACCTCAATCTCAAGAAAGAAGAATTCAAAAGGATCAGGTACGTTTAACTAAATAATTTTGATGATCCGAATACTTCTTATAGTGTAGAAACACCTGGAAGAGGTTTTAACTGCTTATTCATCAAAAACTGGACATGGGACATGTTCAGGATCCGGATCGTGGACTTTCAATCCGGATCCCGAAAGGTGTTCGTTCATACATTGCTGCAATCCGGATCACAGCTTGTACAATCCGGATCCCGAATGGGATGTTTTGTGAAAATGTATGAACGATCCGGATCGTGGATTATGATCCGGATCCCGAACAGGTGATTTTCTGGAAACTGCATTCTGTGCGTCTGCGATCCGGATCGTGGCTTATGCAATCCGGATCGCCGTCGGTAAAACTTTCCAGAAAAGTTTGTTTTTGATCCGAATATTCTTCCTAGGGTTTCTAACCTATAAATAACCCTATGGTCATTTTTCTAGGGTGAATCCAAATAGAGCCGTCATTTTCACATATCATTTTATACGGCCTTAGATCCACATATAGAGAAGAAAGGAAATCAATAGAAATATTCTATGTTTCTTCATCTATATTGATTAGTTTGATTCTAGGTTTTCATACTCACATCTTGAGTTGAATCAAACTAATGAATACTTAGATGGTATTTCCGATCTACTCTTGATCTAAGTATTCGGCGGATCATCACCACCCAAACAAACAACGATTTACCCCAAAATCGGCGCGTGGACTCGCGTGGCCTTGTGGATTCAAGGTGTTATCGCTTTCGTGGATTCGGAGCGAGGTGCGTTCGTGGATTCGAAGCGTACCATTGGGTGAAGACCGTGGATTCGGTTGGACGTCGTGGACTCGACGTTGGACGCTGTGGATTCAGCGTTGGGCGCGGATCGTGGATTCGAGAAGCGTCGTGGAGCGAGCGGGAAGATCGACTAGGGGCGTATGGTAAAAGGTTGAGTCGTCTGTGAGTACGTTATATCACCTTGTACGTGTGTTAACTCTAGTGGATTTCGCCGTGTTATCGGTCCCGTGGTTTTTTACTCCGGTTTGGAGTTTTCCACGTAAAAATCTTGTGTGTTCTTTTATTTTTCCGCATTGGGTTTTATCGCACAATGATTTTTTGAGTGTTTATTGTTTACACCTATTCACCCCCCTCTAGGTGTTTTTTCCCCTATTAGATCCTTATTAACCTAAACCCAACAAGTGGTATCAGAGCGGGAATAGGGTTGTAAACAATGGTTGAAGGTGGAAACATCAATCGACCCCCTTTCTTTGATGGAACTAATTATGCGTACTGGAAAGTACGGATGAAAGCTTTCTTAATTTCCATCGACGAAAGGGTGTGGCAATCAATTGAATTAGGATGGTCTAATCCAACTGAAATTTTAGATGATGTTCGCACCTTAAAACCTAGGTCGAAATGGACCAAGGAAGAGATAGACTTATCTTCTTACAATGGCAAAGGGATTAATGCTCTATTTAATGCTTTGTCACAAACTGAGTTCTCTCGCGTCTCGGCATGTGAGACTGCGAAAGAAATCTGGGATGTTCTTCAAGTTACGCATGAGGGAACTAACTTAGTGAAGATTCAGAAACTGCAAATGCTCACGAGCAAGTTTGACTCTATCTCTATGGCAGAGAATGAATCCTTCACTGACTATTACACACGATTGCAAGACATCGTGAACTCATGTGCTAACTTGGGAGAGAAGATTCCAGAATTTAAAGTTGTAAGAAAAATTCTAAGAACTCTTCCTGAACGATTTCGCCCGAAGGTTGCAGCCATTGAAACAATTAAACACCCGGACGAAATGCGTGTAGAAGAATTAGTAGGTGCTTTACAAACTTATGAAATGACTTTTCCTACTAACTATTCTTCTGGAAAGGCATCCTCTTCTAAGTCTTCAGGTTACGCATTGAAATCAACTAAAGAAGAAGACGCGGATTCATCCTCCTCGGACGACGACGAGAACATTTCTATGGAGGACTTTGAGAAGCAGCTCGCTCTCTTGACAAGGAAGTTTCGCCGCAACTTTCGAAGGGGAAATTCAAGCAAAACTCAATCCTTCGGAAAGTCAAGAAAGGCAAGGGTCCTTCAAGTTACAAGTCAAGAAGCCAAGAGAACTTCTCAAAGGATAAGAAAAGTTCTGAGGGACAAGTTCAGTGTTTCAAATGTCGAGGCTACGGCCACATAGCAACGGAATGTCCCAACAAGAATCCGGCAAAGAAGAAGGCGATGCAAGTAGTTACTTGGGATGACAACTCCACGTCAAATGAGTCATCGTCAAGTGATGAAGAAGACAACGCGACAGCTTTCCACGCGTCCACTACATCTTCTCCCTTCATGTGCTTAATGGCGAGTACATCCGAGTCATTGTCCAACTCCACTGTGGAAAAGATTGCAACGGACGATGAGTCAGATAATTCGGAAGGTGAAGATTTTGTTTTAGCCTACCATAAGCTTTTGAGGGATTCAAAGAAATTGGCTAAACAAAACAAGGGGTTGAAAGAGAGATTACTGGATCTTGAAGATGAAGTAAAAAGAGTAACCTCTTTCTCAACCGATCTTGAAGTGGAAAGGGACAATCTGATTAAGACAAATGTTTCCCTTCAAGAGTCCAATGAGCATTTCGAGAAGAGTTATGTAGATATGGTGAACAAGGCAAATTACTTCTTGAAGCTCTACGGCGAGGCCCGACAGGAAAAATTGGAAATGACGGAGACCATACGCCAACTAAAGGATGACTTACAGAGATTTTCTTCTGGAAGGAGTAAGTTGGACAGACTTCTTGGTCTCGGTCAAAGAAACAAGTTCGGCCTCGGATACACTCAAACTGGAGACATTCCAAGTTCGAGTGGTACGGTATTTGTGCCTCCGTCGGTATCTCCTCCTCCGACACCGGTGTTCACGCCAAGCAACGACAACGAACCTACTACATCTTCTTCGGAATCGACAAGATCCAAGGTATGTTTTCGTTGTGGCATTTCAGGGCACATCAGAAGAAACTGCAAGACTGGAGCCAAACGCACACCTCAAGAACATCTTGCAACAACTACCAAAAGGGCTATTCCTCGGGAAACAACTCCAATCAAATTGACGGAAAAGAGCCTTGGTAGTACACCTCTCAAGACGACAGCATCAAGGAGCAGCAATTCTTCATGCAAGACGCTCTCACCTAGGAAATCAACTTCACGACCATTACCGACGTACTCCAAAAAGGTTTGGGTGCGCAAAGGGGGTTAGATCAGAAAACAACTGTTATGTAGTTCCTTCTAAGATTTCTGAAAAATGTAATCTAGCATCTTTAAAAAACGAAACTCTTTGGCATGAAAGGCTAGGTCACATAAACTTTAAGGAACTTGCTAGAATTTCAAATAAAGATGTGGTCAAAGGGGTTCCGAAACTTTCTTTTGAACAAAACCTTGTGTGTGGCGGTTGCCAAAAGGGAAAACAGTCTAGGACTGCACACAAGAATTTGAACCACATAGGTACAAAACGGCCTTTGGAACTTTTGCATATGGACTTAATGGGGCCAACTCGTCAACCATCTCTGGGAGGTAAATGGTATATTTTTTTGTTGGTTGATGATTTTTCTAGATATACTTGGGTAGCCTTTCTAAAAGAAAAAGCTGATACTTTTGATTCTTTTCTCGAAATTTGCAATCGTATTATGATTGAAAAGAATGAAAGGATTACTCGAGTTAGGAGTGATAGAGGTGGGAATTCATAAATTCCAAATTCATTGATTTTTGCTCTTCTAACGGCATTAAACATGAATTCTCTGCACCTTACACACCTCAACAAAATGGTGTAGTCGAGCGCAAGAACAGGGTCGTACAGGAGATGGCTCGTGTTATGCTTCATAGCCGGAACCTTCCTTTATATTTTTGGGCTGAAGCGGTGAACACGGCTGTCTATGTTATCAATCGAGTGTACTTGCGCCCGGGGACTTTGAATACACCATATGAACTATGGTTTAGTAGAAAACCTAATATCAAATATTTTCGCATTTTCGGGAGTCGGTGTTTCATTTTGCGTGATCGCGAAAATCTTGGAAAATTTGACTCTCGAAGTGACGAAGGGATTTTCTTAGGTTATTCTACAAACAGTAGAGCATATCGAGTTTTTAACTTGGAATCTAAGACGATCGTAGAATCGATAAATGTTAAGGTAGATGAAGCTTTTCATTTTGAATCTGAAAAATCTACCCTCGATATCTCTCTTGATGATGATACACCTGCTAATGCATCTTCTTCTAACAATTCTTTCGATAATAATGTTGATGCATCTAACGGTTCTTCAAGCTCATCTGATGTGCAGGAATCATCTCGTGTACCTCCGCCTACTCCCTTACCTCAAACGTTACGCATCTCCAAGGATCACCCTGAATCGAACATAATTGGAGATCCACAAGAAGGAGTTAGAACACGGAGACAATTGGTTTGCGGATTTGCATGCTATGTATCACAAATCGAACCAAGGAATATTGATGAAGCTCTCCAAGATGATTATTGGATTAAAGCAATGCAGGAAGAGCTCCATCAATTCGAGCGAAACAAAGTCTGGGAACTGACGAAGCCTCCGAAGCAACACAATGTGATAGGTACCAAATGGATCTTCAAGAACAAGAAAAACGAAGAAGGTACTATCATCAGGAACAAAGCAAGGTTAGTTGCTCAAGGCTATTCTCAAGTAGAAGGTATAGACTTTGATGAAACCTTCGCCCCTGTAGCTAGACTCGAGTCCATTCGTATATTGTTTGCGATCGCTTGTCATTTTAAAATCAGATTATTTCAAATGGACGTTAAGAGCGCCTTTTTAAATGGATTTTTAAATGAGGAAGTTTATGTAGCTCAACCGAAAGGTTTTGTGGATCATAAACTACCTAACCATGTTTTTCGACTGAAAAAGGCTCTTTACGGTCTGAAACAAGCACCGCGAGCATGGTACGAAAGGTTGACAAAGCACCTTTTGGAAAAGGGCTACACTCGAGGGGGAGCTGACAGGACTCTCTTTGTGAAGCATTATCAAAACAATTTCATAGTTGCTCAAATCTATGTTGATGACATTGTTTTTGGAGCAACGAGAGATAATGATGCTTCTAAATTCGCGGAGACCATGGAAAGCGAATTTGAGATGTCCATGATGGGCGAATTGAATTATTTTCTTGGATTACAAGTTAAACAGAACGATGAAGGAATTCACTTGTGTCAATCCAAGTATGCACTGGAGTTGGTCAAAAAGTTTGATCTTGAAAATTCTAAAGATTTTCCAACTCCAATGGGAACTAGCCATAAGGGACTTGGAAGTGAATCACAAAGTGAGAATGTAGACGAGAAACTGTACCGCAGTATGATTGGAAGTCTACTATATCTCACGGCTAGTCGCCCGGATATATCCTTCAGTGTTGGGATTTGTGCGAGATATCAATCAGCACCGAAGGAGGTTCACCTGAAAGCGGTGAAACGGATCATCCGGTATATCAAAGGTACAATCAATTTCGGAATTTGGTATCCTATGGGAACAACGTTGGATATTGTTGGATACTCAGATGCCGATTGGGCTGGATCGGTGGATGACCGGAAAAGCACGAGTGGTGCATGCTTCTATCTCGGCCACTGCCTTGTTGCATGGCACAGTAAGAAACAGAACTGCATAGCACTCTCGACTGCCGAAGCGGAGTACATTTCTGCAGGAAGTTGCTCAACCCAATTGATTTGGATGAAGAGCGTGTTGAGTGATTTCCGAATTTCAACATCTTCGGTAACCATTTTATGTGACAACACTAGTGCCATTAACATTTCTAAAAACCCTGTGTTGCACTCTAGAACAAAACATATTGAACTTAGATATCATTTTCTTAGAGAGCTAGTTGAATCAAACATTCTTCGAAAGTCAAATTTTCCAAGATTTTCGCGATCACGCAGAATAAAACACCGACTCCCAAAGATACGAAAATACTTGATGTTAGGTTTTCTACAAAGCCAAAGTTCATATGGTGTATTCAATGTCCCCGGGCGCAAATACACGCGATTAATAACATAAACAGCAGTGTTCACCGCTTCAGCCCAAATAAAAAGGTAAGTTCCGGCTGTGAAGCATAACACGTGCCATTTCCTGTACGACCCTGTTTTTGCGCTCGACTACACCATTTTGTTGAGGTGTGTAAGGTGCGGAGAATTCATGCTTAATGCCATTAGACGTGCAAAAGTCAATGAATTTGGAATTTATGAATTCCCCACCTCTATCACTCCTAACTCGAGTAATCCTTTCATTCTTTTCAATCATAATACGATTGCAGATTTCAAGAAAAGAATCAAAGGTATCAGCTTTTTCTTTTAAGAAAGCTACCCAAGTATATCTAGAAAATCATCAACCAACAAAAAAATATACCATTTACCTCCCAGAGATGGTTGACGAGTTGGCCCCATTAAGTCCATATGCAAAAGTTCCAATGGCCGTTTTGTACCTATGTGGTTCAAATTCTTGTGTGCAGTCCTAGACTGTTTTCCCTTTTGGCAACCGCCACACACAAGGTTTTGTTCAAAAGAAAGTTTCGGAACCCCCTTGACCACATCTTTATTCGAAATTCTAGCAAGTTCCTTAAAGTTTATGTGACCTAGCCTTTCATGCCAAAGTGTTTCATTTTTCAAAGATGCTAGGTTACATTTTTCAGAAATCTTAGTAGGAACTACATAACAATTGTTTTCTGATCTAACCCCCTTTAAAAAGAAAGCATGGTTCATGTCAGTTACAGTGCATTTATCAGACGAAAAATTAACTGAATAACCACTATCACAAAGTTGACTTATGCTTATGAGGTTAGTCTTAAGGCCATGAACAAATAACACATTATCTAGAACCGGGCCATCTGGAATAGCTACCGTTCCCTTTCCAACAATTTTGGAAGACCGACCATCTCCGAAAACAACAAGTCCTCCGGAGTTTTTCTCAAAAGTTTGAAAACAGTTTTTATCGCCGGTCATATGACGGGAACACCCGCTATCCAGGTACCAAGACGAACTATCATATGCATGCAAAGAAACATTGGTAGCAAGACAAGGGAAGATTTCACCTTTGCGCACCCAAACCTTTTTGGAATGCGTCGGTAATGATCGTGAGAGTTGATTTCCTAGGTGAGAGCGTCTTGCTTGAAGAATTGCTGCTCCTTGATGATGTCGTCTTGAGCGGTGTACTACCAAGGCTCTTTTCCTTCAAATAGTTTGCAGTTGTTTTTCGAGGAATAGCCCTTTTGGTAGTCATTGCAAGAGGTGCTTGAGGTGTGCGTTTGGCTTCCGTCTTGCAATTTCTTCTTATGTGCCCTGAAATGCCACAACGAAAACATACCTTAGTCTTGTCGATCCCGAAGAGGATGTAGTAGGCTTGTTGTCGTTGCTTGTCGTGAACACCGGTGTCGGAGGAGGAGATACCGACTGAGGCACAAATACTGTCCCACTCGAACTTGGAATGTCTCCAGTTTGAGTGTATCCGAGGCCGAACTTATTTCTTTGACCGAGACCAAGAAGTCTGTCCAACTTACTCCTTCCAGAAGAAAATCTCTTTAAGTCATCCTTCAGTTGGCGTATGGTCTCTGTCATTTCCAATTTTTCCTGTCGAGCCTCGCCGTTGAGCTTCAAGAAGTAATTCGCTTTGTTCACCATATCCATATAATTCTTCTCGAGTTGCTCATTGGACTCTTGAAGGGAAACATTTGTCTTAATCAGATTATCCCTTTCCACTTCAAGATCGGTTGAGATAGAGGTTACCCTTTTTACTTCTTCTTCAAGATCCTGCAATCTCTCTTTCAACCCCTTGTTTTGCTTAGCCAGTTTCTTTGAATCCCTCAAAAGCTTATGGTAGGCTAAAACAAAATCTTCACCTTCCGAATCATCTGATTCATCGTCCGTTGCAATCTTTTCAACAGTGGAGTTGGACAGTGAGTCGGATGTACTTGCCATTAAGCACATGAAGGGTGAAGATGTAGTGGACGCGTGGAAAGCTGTCGCGTTGTCTTCTTCATCACTTGAGGATGACTCATTTGACGTGGAGTTGTCATCCCAAGTAACGACTTGCATCGCTTTCTTCTTTGCCGGATTCTTGTTGGGACACTCCGTTGCAATGTGGCCGTAGCCTCGACATTTGAAGCACTGAACTTGTCCCTCAGAACTTTTCTTATCCTTTGAGAAGTTCTCTTGCTTTCTTGACTTGTAACTTGAAGAACCCTTGCCTTTCTTCGACTTTCCGAAGGATGGAGTTTTGCTTGAATTTCCCCTTCGAAAGTTGCGGCGAAACTTCCTTGTCAAGAGAGCGAGCTGCTTCTCAAAGTCCTCCATAGAAAGGTTCTCGTCGTCGTCCGAGGAGGATGAATCCGCGTCTTCTTCTTTAGTTGATTTCAATGCGTAACCTGAAGACTTAGAAGAGGATGCCTTTCCAGAAGAATAGTTAGTAGGAAAAGTCATTTCATAAGTTTGTAAAGCACCTACTAATTCTTCTACACGCATTTCGTCCGGGTGTTTAATTGTTTCAATGGCTGCGACCTTCGGGCGAAATCGTTCAGGAAGAGTTCTTAGAATTTTTCTTACAACTTTAAATTCTGGAATCTTCTCTCCCAAGTTAGCACATGAGTTTACGATGTCTTGCAATCGTGTGTAATAGTCAGTGAAGGATTCATTCTCTGCCATAGAGATAGAGTCAAACTTGCTCGTGAGCATTTGCAGTTTCTGAATCTTCACTAGGTTAGTTCCCTCATGCGTAACTTGAAGAACATCCCAGATTTCTTTCGCAGTCTCACATGCCGAGACGCGAGAGAACTCAGTTTGTGACAAAGCATTAAATAGAGCATTAATCCCTTTGCCATTGTAAGAAGATAAGTCTATCTCTTCCTTGGTCCATTTCGACCTAGGTTTTAAGGTGCGAACATCATCTAAAATTTCAGTTGGATTAGACCATCCTAATTCAATTGATTGCCACACCCTTTCGTCGATGGAAATTAAAAAGGCTTTCATCCGTACTTTCCAGTACGCATAATTTGTTCCATCAAAGAAAGGGGGTCGATTGATGTTTCCACCTTCAACCATTGTTTACAACCCTATTCCCGCTCTGATACCACTTGTTGGGTTATAAGTAATGGATCTAAATAGGGGAAAAAACACCTAGAGGGGGGTGAATAGGTGTAAACAATAAACACTCAAAAAATCATTGCGCAATAAAACCCAATGCGGAAAAATAAAAGAACACGCAAGATTTTTACGTGGAAAAACTCCAAACCGGAGTAAAAAACCACGGGACCGATAACACGGCGAAATCCACTAGAATTAACACACGTACAAGGTGATATAACGTACTCACAGACGACTCAACCTTTTACCATACGCTCCTAGTAGATCTTCTCCGCTCGCTCCACGACGCTTCTCGAATCCACGATCCGCGCCCAACGCTGAATCCACAGCGTCCAACGTCGAGTCCACGACGTCCAACCGAATCCACGGTCTTCACCCAATGGCACGCTTCGAATCCACGAACGTACCTCGCTCCGAATCCACGAGAGCGGTTGCACCTTGAATCCACAAGGCCACGCGAGTCCACGCGCCGATTTTGGGGTAAATCGTTGTTTGTTTGGGTGGTGATGATCCGCCGAATACTTAGATCAAAGATAGATCGGAAATACCATCTAAGTATTCATTGATTTGATTCTACTCAAAATGTGAGTATGGAAAACCTAGAATCAAATCAATCAATATAGATGAAGAAACATAGAATGAATCTATTGATTTCCTTTCTTCTCTATATGTGGATCTTTCCGTATAAAATGATATTTGAAAATGACGGCTCTATTTGGATTCCACCCTAGAAAATGAATATAGGGTCTATTTATAGGTTAGAAACCATTGGAAGAATATTCGGATCAAAAACAAACTTTTCTGGAAAGTTTTACCGACGGCGATCCGGATTGGATTTGGCGATCCGGATTGCAGAAGCACAAAAAACGATTTCCAGAAAATCAATGTTCGGGATCCGGATCGTAGTCCACGATCCGGATCGTTCATACAGTTTTACCAAACACAATGTTCGGGATCCGGATTGCAATTCCTGATCCGGATCGTTCAAGCAAACAGGTAAAACTATGTTCGGGATCCGGATCATGGAATGCTGCGATCCGGATTGAACCAGTGTATGAACGAACACCCTTCGGGATCCGGATTGCAAGCCACGATCCGGATCCTGAACATGTCCCATGTTCAGTTTTTGATGATTAAGCAATTAAAACCTCTTCCAGGTGTTTCTACACTATAAGAAGTATTCGGATCATCAAAATTCTTTAGTTAAACGTACCTGATCCTTTTGAATTCTTCTTTCTTGAGATTGAGGTATACGATCCAAAGTTTCTTCATCTTCAATCTTCAAGACTTAATACAATCACGAAATGCGCCAACTCAAATTCCGTAACAATGCGTACTGGAAAGTGCGGATGAAAGCCTTTTTAATTTCCATCGACGAAAGGGTGTGGCAATCAATTGAATTAGGATGGTCTAATCCAACTGAATTTTTAGATGATGTTCGCACCTTAAAACCTAGGTCGAAATGGACCAAGGAAGAGATAGACTTATCTTCTTACAATGGCAAAGGGATTAATGCTCTATTTAATGCTTTGTCACAAACCGAGTTCTCTCGCGTCTCGGCATGTGAGACTGCGAAAGAAATCTGGGATGTTCTTCAAGTTACGCATGAGGGAACTAACCTAGTGAAGATTCAGAAACTGCAAATGCTCACGAGCAAGTTTGACTCTATCTCTATGGCAGAGAATGAATCCTTCACTGATTATTACACACGATTGCAAGATATCGTGAACTCATGTGCTAACTTGGGAGAGAAGATTCCAGAATTTAAAGTTGTAAGAAAAATTCTAAGAACTCTTCCTGAACGATTTCGCCCGAAGGTCGCAGCCATTGAAACAATTAAACACCCGGACGAAATGCGTGTAGAAGAATTAGTAGGTGCTTTACAAACTTATGAAATGACATTTCCTACTAACTATTCTTCTGGAAAGGCATCCTCTTCTAAGTCTTCAGGTTATGCATTGAAATCAACTAAAGAAGAAGACGCGGATTCATCCTCCTCGGACGACGACGAGAACCTTTCTATGGAAGACTTTGAGAAGCAGCTCGCTCTCTTGACAAGGAAGTTTCGCCGCAACTTTCGAAGGGGAAATTCAAGCAAAACTCAATCCTTCGGAAAGTCGAAGAAAGGCAAGGGTCCTTCTTATCACAAGTCAAGAAATCAAGAGAACTTCTCAAAGGATAAGAAAAGTTCTGAGGGACAAGTTCAGTGCTTCAAATGTCGAGGCTACGGCCACATTGCAACGGAATGTCCCAACAAGAATCCGGCTAAGAAGAAAGCGATGCAAGTTGTTACTTGGGATGACAACTCCACGTCAAATGAGTCATCCTCAAGTGATGAAGAAGACAACGCGACAGCTTTCCACGCGTCCACTACATCTTCACCCTTCATATGCTTAATGGCAAGTACATCTGACTCACTGTCCAACTCCACTGTTGAAAAGATTGCAACGGACGATGAATCAGATGATTCGGAAGGTGAAGATTTTGTTTAGCCTACCATAAGCTTTTGAGGGATTCAAAGAAACTGGCTAAGCAAAACAAGGGGTTGAAAGAGAGATTACAGGATCTTGAAGATGAAGTAAAAAGGTAACCTCTATCTCAACCGATCTTGAAGTGGAAAGGGACAATCTGATTAAACAAATGTTTCCCTTCAAGAGTCCAATGAGCAACTCGAGAAGAATTATATGGATATGGTGAACAAAGCGAATTACTTCTTGAAGCTCAACGGCGAGGCTCGACAGGAAAAATTGGAAATGACGGAGACCATACGCCAACTGAAGGATGACTTAAAGAGATTTTCATCTGGAAGGAGTAAGTTGGACAGACTTCTTGGTCTCGGTCAAAGAAATAAGTTCGGCCTCGGATACACTCAAACTGGAGACATTCCAAGTTCGAGTGGTACAGTATTTGTGCCTCAGTCGGTATCTCCTCCTCCGACACCGGTATTCACAACAAGCAATGACAACAAACCTACTACATCCTCCTCGGAATCGACAAGAATGAAGGTATGTTTTCGTTGTGGCATTTCAGGGCACATAAGGAGAAATTGCAAGACGGAAGCCAAACGCACACCTCAAGCACCTCTTGCAATGACTACCAAAAGGCTATTCCTCGAAAAACGACTGCAAACTATTTGAAGGAAAAGAGCCTTGGTAGTACACCGCTCAAGACGACATCATCAAGGAGCAGCAACTCTTCCAGCAAGACGCTCTCACCTAGGAAATCAATCTCACGATCATTACCGACGCATTCCAAAAAGGTTTGGGTGCGCAAAGGTGAAATCTACCCTTGTCTTGCTACCAATGTTTCTTTGCATGCATATGATAGTTCGTCTTGGTACCTGGATAGCGGGTGTTCCCGACATATGACCGGCGATAAAAACTGTTTTCAAACTTTTGAGAAAAACTCCGGAGGACTTGTTGTTTTCGGAGATGGTCGGTCTTCCAAAATTGTTGGAAAGGGAACGGTAGCTATTCTGTAATGTACCGAATTTTCGGCACATAAATAAATGTAAATAAAGGTGGTATGAAATACTAGTGTTATGAAAGTTGGGGAAGTAAGGAACATTTGGACGCGAGTTGGGCCCAATTCGGGTTAAAATGGAGAGATCTAAAAATTTATTGGAGAAATGGGGCCCAGATTTTTAGTGGAAAATTCACAGTGTCGGAAAATTCCGAGAAAATTACGGGAGCCCCGTAAATATGTTTTAAGACCACAGAAAAAGTTTCGCGTTGATCGGATATCCGATAGTGAAAACGGGCTCCGCCAACAGTGTCGAAAAATTCTGAAAAAATTACGGGAGCTTCGTAATTATGTTTTAAGGTTACAGTAAAAATTTCGTGTTGATCGGACACCCGAATTGTGAGAACGGGGTCCGCAAGTGATTTTGGATACAGGGGGCTTTTGGTAGTCCAGAAATGGCCAAAAATGAAAATTTAAATTTTTCTGTGGTAAATTAAGCTGAAACGAAGTCGCCTGTCAAATTTGGACGAAAACGGACGAAAAATGGACAGAAAACGGGACAAAAACGGATTTCTAAGGCGCGCGGCGCGCTGCTCAACGCGCACAGCTGGAGCGCATCAGTGCTGGCGTCAATGGGGGCCGCCACATGGCAGGCCCCCATTGGCCCGTACGGGCGCGAGGACGCGCGCCCGCAGGGGCGCGCAGGGGAGCGGCCACGTGCCCCCTTGTTCCCTGCCTGACCGGGTGTGACCATGGGTGCGGTGGACCGGGACCGGGTCCACCGTGGACCCATCCCGTGGACCATCTTTTCTCTCTCCTTCCTTTTCTTCTTCTTCTTCCTCCCCGCAGGCCATTTTTCTTCCCTTCTTTCTTTTTCTTCTCCAACCGAGAGTGAGGGAGAGAGAGGGAGGAGGTTGAGGGAGATGCCGAGTTGCGTCGTGAGCCTCGTGGAGCGTGCGAGATTTTCGATGGGAGCGTTTTGGCGGCGGCGGCGCGGTCGGGTAAGCCCCGCACATTATTTTTACGGTATTTTTGGCACAATATTTATGCCTTTTTTGGGGTTTGGATTTGACCCTATTAGCGTGTTGCGTGTTAGGAACCGAGTTATACTGTGCCGTTTTGTTGCGCAGACTGTCGGGGGCAATTTTGGCGCGCCTCGTTTTGCGTGTCAATCCGAGGTACGTGCTCCGTTTTACGCACAGATTGAGTTGTTGTGCACGGTTTTACATGCAGTTTATAATATTATACATCATTTTTTGTACAGAGATAAAAAAATATGCACCGTTTTGCGTGCAACCTTACAGTTAAACTTGCACCGTTTTGCGTGCAGATTATTTTATCGCGCACCGTTTTGTGTGCAGTTTATAATATTATACATCGTTTTTCGTGCAGGGGTAGAAAAATGTGCACCATTTTGTGTGCAACTTTACAGTTAAACGTGCACCGTTTTGCGTGCAGATTATTTTATCGCGCACCGTTTTGCGTGCAGTTTATAATATTATACATCGTTTTTCGTGCAGGGGTAGAAAAATGTGCACCATTTTGTGTGCAACTTTACAGTTAAACGTGCACCGTTTTACGTGCAGATTATTTTATCGCGCACCGTTTTGCGTGCAGTCTCTAAAATTATACATCGTTTTCGTGCAGGGGTAGAAAAATATGCACCGTTTTGCGTGCAACTTTACAGTTAAGCGTGCACCGTTTTGCGTGCAGATCGTCTTATCGCGCACCGTTTTACGTGCAAGTCTAATATTTTGCATCGATTTGCGTGCAGGACAAGAAAAATATGCACCGTTTTGCGTGCAACCCGACAGTGAGGCGTGCACCGTTTTGCATGCAAATTTGAGGTACGTGCATCGTTTTGCGTGCCAGCTGTGTTGTCGCGCATCGTTTTGCGTGCACTCTCTAATATTATACATCGTTTTTCATACAGGGTTAGAAAAACGTGCACCGTTTTACGTGCAACCCTACAGTAGACCGTGCACTGTTTTGCGTGCAGATTCGAGGTACGTGCACCGTTTTGCGTGCCGGTTGATTTAACGCGCACCGTTTTGCGTGCAGACTAAAATGACGCACACCGTTTTGCGTGTGGATTTTTAGTGACGTGTATCGTATTGCGTGCAGGTTTGGTGGACGTGCACCGTTTTGCGTGCAGACTCGAGAGAAGTGCATCGTTTTGCGTGCAAGCTCGAGGAGACAAGTGGAATCGCGCGGAGACCAATTGCAAGTGTCTACAAGCAATTGGGTACACTACAAGGTGGGGAATTCTGCCGAAATTGGGTGACCTCTCCCCTTGCTCCTTTGCTTTTCGATTCGAAGCATGATAGTAGCCTGTTAGAGGCGTTAGGTAATCATGATTATGATTGTTTGTGTAGATGGATTCAGATGGAATAAGGGCAACTGTTGGTTGCCAGAGATAGAGGAATAGATATGTGTGTGTGTGCAAATTGACACAGAGATAAGTGCAACTGTTGGTTGCCAAAGATACTTGATGGATATGCATGCGTAGAAGTAATTACTATTTGATGAATGAAATGAAATAATTGCATGTATGAGAAAGATTTGTTGATTATGAGTGTGATCATGTTAGGGTATAACCCTAGGAATCATGTGGCATTAGGAAAAGGACATGTTGGTAGTAAGACTAGGAGAAAACCTAGATTCAGGGTTTAACGAGTGACATCAACTTAGGAGTTATCCTAGGGAGGACGAGTGGCATGGTCTTAGGTGATAACCTAAGGACACTGGATAGAGTGATCAACATAGAGTCAGAGAACTCTAGGGTGTATATGGCATGGAACTTAGGTAAAGAGAACCTAAGGAGAATTAGTGTTCAACATAGAGTCAAGGAACTCTAGGATGAGTATGACATGGAACTTAGGTAAAGGAAACCTAAGGTGAACTAGAGGTCAGCATAGAGTCATGGAACTCTAGGACAAGTATGACATGGGACTTAGGTAAAGGGAACCTAAGTTGAGCTAGAAGAGTTTAAACTCACAGACAGAAAATAGAGTCAAGTTGACTCTAGGATTCAGTAAGGAATCAGGAGGAATGGAAAAGGTGGATCAAGTGTGGAGATATGAAAGGGAAAACAGAAAAGTAGAGTCAATGTAATTCTAAGATAACAGTGGAACATGGAATTAGAGTCAGTGTAACTCTAAGTTAATAGTGGAACAGGAAAATAGAGTTAAGTTAACTCTAGGATTCAGTGAGGAATCAGAAAGTGGGATAAGATCCCAAGGTTAAAGAGTTGATCAAATATAACCCTAGAAGGTCATAGGGTGTCTGGGCAAATGGATAATAACTTTAACTTCAATTTGAGTTAAAGAAATAAAAGAGAAATGTTTAAGAGTCCAGGAGACTCTCTAGTTATCCTTATGGCAAGACCTAGGATAAGAGGAAAAATTGTTGCTAAAAGGCAAAGATTAAAAGCAAGCTAAAAGTGGCTAAAAGCATAAAGAGAATGTAAATGGCGCCTTCGAATTTGAGACTCGTCAAGTGGAGCAGGACTCCCTGGGCAGTGACCCGTCGGACGAGGTACTTTCGAAGGGCTAAAAGTGAAAGCAAGGAGCTAAATGCTCGAAGAAAAGAGAAAGTAAATTGCCAGTGGCAAAAAGGGAGCTATAAGCTCGAATAAGAAAGGAAAGCAAGTGTTCAAAAGCAAAGAGGCTAAGAACTAAAATAAAAGAGAAAGAAAAAGAAAAGAAAAGAAAGAAAATTAAAGATAAAACGGGCGTACCTCCGGGGGCGAACGTACAACGGTCAGGAGTTGGACAGGGTCCCTCTCCCGGGCAGCGACCCGTATGACTGGTAGATAGAGTACTCTTGTCAGAGTTGGGCAGTGACCCTATCGGGCAGTGTCCCGTATGACAAGTCCCCCGGCAGGACGGGGTAACACTTGCGAGTGTTATCGGCAACCTTAGAAATCTTATCTTATGGTAGCAAGACTACCGGGCTCGGGCCCGTTGGATAAGAATTTCCAAGGGTTAACTTGAACTAAAGCACCAGAATCTAAAGAATAAAGAAAAATAGAGTGGCCAGGGTGGCCGGGTTAGTTGAACCCAGTATACAGCGGCATAGTGGCCGAGTTGGTGCTTAGCAGCCTAGTGTGGCTAGACAGAGTAGTGCTGGGTCGATGGTTACACAGATAGTGTAGTGATATATTATTGCATAGCTGCATATTGATGTTGAGGATTTTAGTTTCCTAGCACACTATTATTATTGCTTCCATTGGACCAAGTGGTGTAGGACACTTTCTCTCGGTGGTTGAACCCACTGGGAACTCGCTCGTAAGTTCTCACACCCCTTGGGTGACCCCCCCCCAGGTTCGGGAATGGATGCAGCGGTCGAGACAGATCAGATGCAGACGACAGCGAGGCATACGACAGGGGCAAGGGCCCAGCAGCATAGTGACCTAGAGGGTCTAGCAGAGGTATCCCTTTTATATTTCTTGAGTGAACCTTGTATGGTGAGGAATTATGTAAAGGAAATGTAATAATTTATTTGCAAGTTCAGAATTGTAAAGTGTAATAAGTTTAATTTATGGTTCACTCCTGTATGCTTTCATTTCCGCATTATGTTTGTTATTGAATGAAAGTTTAAATTTATAGTGATTTTTAGTACTCTGATATTGAGCTTCCGCATACACTTGTTGTGTTATTATGGATGTTACCGTTCCTTTCGGGTAGAAAAAGGTTTTACCCGATTGGCGGGTCTGTTGGCGTGCCCGAACCGTACAAATTGGCGGACTCGGGGCGTGACAGATTAGAGTGGTATCAGAGCCTAGGAATAGTCCTAGGTGGTTAGCAACCTTAGGGAGACCCTAGGGATTAGCACGAGAGAGTGCGTGGATTTTTGGGCGAAAGTATTTGATTGGTTATTGTTGTTCCCAAAAAGGATGTTGGGACTGATCGAGGGCAACGAGCTTTCATTCTTCGGATATTACGTTGGCGGCCGACAACGTAATGTTGGAGATGAAAAGGAGTACCCTCTTATACTTTCGCATGATTGGGTCGACGAGCTTTTCTGTCGGTATATAGATTGCGCGTTGCTCAAATGGCTAAATTTGGGCTGGTTGTTTCGTTGTGGTGTGCATATTAGCGATGACACCACATAGGAAACGCGCTTGTTTCGACTCGAGCCGGAGAGGGCTCTGGGTCAAACAAGGTACACGAGCTGCGATAGCAGGTGACCGCACTTGTTGGTGTGTCCAGCAGCAGGTCAGCTTCTTGCCGTCGGCGGAAATTTTTCGCCGACAGGAAGCAGATTCCGACGCCTAAGAGTGGCGTCAGATGACAGTCGGAGCAGATAGATAGGCTCCAGTGGCTGATAGCGCAGCAAGCTGAGGCTGCACAAATGACGCATGAGTATACGGCGTCGCCGCCTGTAGGGGCGACAGTAAAGAGAATGGCAGTGGCCGCCGAACTTTTGTCGGCGCAGCCAACACCTTCAGCATAGGGTGTTTTACGCTTGTGTCAGCTAGGTTGCTGGCAAAGTATGGTTAGTAAGGTCCAGTGAGAGACCGACTCACGAAGAAAATGGTGATCGCTATGTTGCGAGAACCAAGTAAGTATGTCCTAAGGGTTAGGGCAAGAAAGATTTATGGGCCTAGTGGCGAAAGTTCGCCCTGATGACGGTAGTGACCGTGTGGCCTATCATTGTGGCTAAATTGCCGCATTGTGGGGTTGGTAAGACCCGGGACAGGTTTCGAGATTCGAAAACCTCGCAAGAGAGCGAGAGTTTTGTGGCGCCGATCTGATGGATCGGTGTAATGGCAAGGATTGCCACCGTGGTTTGCGTGTTAATCACCAGAGTTGGTGAATGATCGTTGTGGTGCCTCAACCCAGTTGGGAGAGGTGTACAGGAGTCATGCGCGTGTTTAAGCAAGTTGCTTAACACTGGATTACGCAAGTTAGCGTGGGGGCGTAGGACGCCCAACTGTTTGGGTGCTCATGGAGCACAAGTATCGTTTAGCCAGAGAGAGCTGATTAGGTGGCGTATTAGCCTTTGCCCAGTGTGGCCAGAGTTGATATAGAGAGTTTGGGTCGTGGATTGACGACTTGTTAGTTGGTTTTGCTCAGTGGAGCATAGTGGTCGCGTGGCGACGATTAGCGGGTTCGCTTAGGGACGATCCGTGCCTGGACCATGTTTGTGGACTGTGGGCCTGTAGCCCAGTGGGCAGGCGCAGTCGGCTGTGAGAGACAGCGGCCCGAGACCTGATGGCGGGGCATGATAGAGATTTGGTCGGGACGGTAGTCCGAGCGATGACCCGGGGACGTGGAATGCCACGTGTGAGCCTTGAGGCTGTTAGTACACTGAGAGTGTGATGTGACCAGGCAGTAGAGCTAGTGATGATTGAGGTGCTGTAGCTCCTAGTGGGAGTGTTGGTGTAGTAATCCTAAGTGAGGATCTACCCGTTTGATGATTGGGTCTGTGTGCTAGTGAGAGCCATTATACAGAGTTGGACTGGTTGGGCTATAGGCCCCTATTGGACCGTGGTCTGTGGACCTATTAGTAGTCCGAGATATCGGGTTAGCTGATAACCCGTGGACTTAGAGCGCTAGTAGCGTGTGAGATAGTTGAGGACTCGTGGATTGGCCTTTGCCCTCCACATTAGGCAGCGGAGCGACCGGAAATGCGGTAAATGTAATTAGTTGCAGATGCAACCTCGTTGTGAAAAGAATGATGGCGGAATTAAAGTGAAGATTTCGCAAGAAAGACTGGGCATTCGTGGCAATTGAGAGAGCAAGTGCTCAACTGTGTCTTTCACCTACTTGGTGAAAGTGGCCAGACACCAGGTCTGAGTTTGTCCCTGAATTGAGATAGGGATTCATGAATGAGTTGCTCGTGTAGTCTCGGCGAGCAGGCAATTTGATGCCGGTCACGATATACAGTGAGCCCAGTAGTGAGGGCAAGATTTCCTCCCTCTCGATCAAGTAGGAGTCGAGATGTGATTCAAGTTTCGAGGACGAAACTTATTTTAAGGGGGGTAGAATGTAATGTACCGAATTTTCGGCACATAAATAAATGTAAATAAAGGTGGTATGAAATACTATTGTTATGAAAGTTGGGGAAGTAAAGAATATTTGGACGCGAGTTGGGCCCAAATCGGGTTAAAATGGAGAGATCTAAAAATTTATTGGAGAAAGGGGGCCCAGATTTTTAGTGGAAAATTCACAGTGTCGGAAAATTCCGAGAAAATTACGGGAGCCCCGTAAATATGTTTTAAGACCACAGAAAAAGTTTCGCGTTGATCGGATACCCGATAGTGAGAACGGGCTCCGCCAACAGTGTCGAAAAATTCTGAGAAAATTACGGGAGCTTCGTAATTATGTTTTAAGGTCACAGTAAAAATTTCGTGTTGATCGGATACCCGGATTGTGAGAACGGGGTCCGCCAGCGATTCTGGATACAGCGGGCTTTTGGTGGCCCAGAAATGGCCAAAAGTGAAAATTTAAATTTTTCTGTGGTAAATTAAGCTGAAACGAAGCCGCCTGTCAAATTTGGACGGAAACGGACGAAAAATGGACAGAAAACGGGACAAAAACGGATTTCGAAGGCGCGCGGCGCGCTGCTCAACGCGCACAGCTGGAGCGCATCAGTGCGCGGGTCAATGGGGGCCGCCACATGGCAGGCCCCCATTGGGCCCGTACGGGCGCGAGGACGCGCGCCCGCAGGGGCGCGCAGGGGAGGCGGCCACGTGGCCTCCTTGTTCCCTGCCTGGACGGGTGCACCCGCATGGGTGCGTGGACCGGCGGTGCACCGTGGACCCATGCCCGTGGACCTCTTTTCTCTCTCTCCCTCCTTTTCTTCTTCTTCTTCCTCCCCGCAGGCCATTTTTCTTCCCTTCTTCTTTTCTTCTCCAACCGAGAGTGAGGGAGAGAGAGAGAGGAGGTTGAGGGAGAGAGAAGCGTCGTGAGCCTCGTGGAGCGTGCGCGATTTTCGTGGGAGCGTTGGCGCGGCGGCGCGGTCGGGTAAGCCCCGCACATTATTTTTACGGTATTTTTGGCACAATTTTATGCCTTTTTTGGGTTTGGATTTGACCCCATTAGCGTGTTTGCGTGTTAGGAACCGAGTTATACTGTGCCGTTTTGTTGCGCAGACTGTCGGGGGCAATTTTGGCGCGCCTCGTTTTGCGTGTCAATCCGAGGTACGTGCTCCGTTTTACGCACAGATTGAGTTGTTGTGCACGGTTTTACATGCAGTTTATAATATTATACATCATTTTTGTACAGAGATAAAAAATATGCACCGTTTTGCGTGCAACCTTACAGTTAAACTTGCACCGTTTTGCGTGCAGATTATTTTATCGCGCACCGTTTTGTGTGCAGTTTATAATATTATACATCGTTTTTCGTGCAGGGGTAGAAAAATGTGCACCGTTTTGCGTGCAACTTTACAGTTAAACGTGCACCGTTTTGCGTGCAGATCATTTTATCGCGCACCGTTTTGCGTGCAGTTTATAATATTATACATCGTTTTTCGTGCAGGGGTAGAAAAATATGCACCGTTTTGTGTGCAACTTTACAGTTAAACGTGCACCGTTTTGCGTGCAGATCATTTTATCGCGCACCGTTTTGCGTGCAGTCTCTAAAATTATACATCGTTTTCGTGCAGGGGTAGAAAAATATGCACCGTTTTGCGTGCAACTTTACAGTTAAGCGTGCACCGTTTTGCGTGCAGATCGTCTTATCGCGCACCGTTTTACGTGCAAGTCTAATATTTTGCATCGATTTGCGTGCAGGACAAGAAAAATGTGCACCGTTTTGCGTGCAACCCGACAGTGAGGCGTGCACCGTTTTGCGTGCAGATTTGAGGTACGTGCATCGTTTTGCGTGCCAGTTGTGTTGTCGCGCATCGTTTTGCGTGCACTCTCTAATATTATACATCATTTTTCATACAGGGTTAGAAAAACGTGCACCGTTTTACGTGCAACCCTACAGTAGACCGTGCACTGTTTTGCGTGCAGATTCGAGGTACGTGCACCGTTTTGCGTGCCGGTTGATTTAACGCGCACCGTTTTGCGTGCAGACTAAAATGACGCACACCGTTTTGCGTGTGGGTTTTTAGTGACGTGTATCGTATTGCGTGCAGGTTTGGTGGACGTGCACCGTTTTGCGTGCAGACTCGAGAGAAGTGCATCGTTTTGCGTGCAAGCTCGAGGAGACAAGTGGAATCGCGCGGAGACCAATTGCAAGTGTCTACAAGCAATTGGGTACACTACAAGGTGGGGAATTCTGCCGAAATTGGGTGACCTCTCCCCTTGCTCCTTTGCTTTTCGATTTGAAGCATGATAGTAGCCTGTTAGAGGCGTTAGGTTGATCATGATTATGATTGTTTGTGTAGATGGATTCAGATGGAATAAGGGCAACTGTTGGTTGCCAGAGATAGAGGAATAGATATGTGTGTGTGTGCAAATTGACACAGAGATAAGTGCAACTGTTGGTTGCCAAAGATACTTGATGGATATGCATGCGTAGAAGTAATTACTATTTGATGAATGAAATGAAATAATTGCATGTATGAGAAAGATTTGTTGATTATGAGTGTGATCATGTTAGGGTATAACCCTAGGAATCATGTGGCATTAAGGAAAAGGACATGTTGGTAGTAAGACTAGGAGAAAACCTAGATTCAGGGTTTAACGAGTGACATCAAACTTAGGAGTTATCCTAGGGAGGACGAGTGGCATGGTCTTAGGTGATAACCTAAGGACACTGGATAGAGTGATCAACATAGAGTCAGAGAACTCTAGGGTGTATATGGCATGGAACTTAGGTAAAGAGAACCTAAGGAGAATTAGTGTTCAACATAGAGTCAAGGAACTCTAGGATGAGTATGACATGGAACTTAGGTTAAGGAAACCTAAGGTGAACTAGAGGTCAGCATAGAGTCATGGAACTCTAGGACAAGTATGACATGGGACTTAGGTAAAGGGAACCTAAGTTGAGCTAGAAGAGTTTAAACTCACAGACAGGAAAATAGAGTCAAGTTGACTCTAGGATTCAGTAAGGAATCAGGAGGAATGGAAAAGGTGGATCAAGTGTGGAGATATGAAAGGGAAAACAGAAAAGTAGAGTCAATGTAATTCTAAGATAACAGTGGAACATGGAATTAGAGTCAGTGTAACTCTAAGTTAATAGTGGAACAGGAAAATAGAGTTAAGTTAACTCTAGGATTCAGTGAGGAATCAGAAAGTGGGATGAGATCCCCAGTTTAAAGAGTTGATCAAATATAACCCTAGAAGGTCATAGGGTGTCTGGGCAAATGGATAATAACTTTAACTTCAATTTGAGTTAAAGAAATAAAAGAGAAATGTTTAAGAGTCCAGGAGACTCTCTAGTTATCCTTATGGCAAGACCTAGGATAAGGGAAAAAATTGTTGCTAAAAGGCAAAGATTAAAAGCAAGCTAAAAGTGGCTAAAAGCATAAAGAGAATGTAAATGGTGCCTTCGAATTTGAGACTCGTCAAGTGGAGCAGGACTCCCTGGGCAGTGACCCGTCGGACGAGGTACTTTCGAAGGGCTAAAAGTGAAAGCAAGGAGCTAAATGCTCGAAGAAAAGAGAAAGTAAATTGCCAGTGGCAAAATGGGAGCTATAAGCTCGAATAAGAAAGGAAAGCAAGTGTTCAAAAGCAAAGAGGCTAAGAACTAAAATAAAAGAGAAAGAAAAAGAAAAGAAAAGAAAGAAAAATTAAAGATAAAACGGGCGTACCTCCGGGGGCGAACGTACAACGGTCAGGAGTTGGACAGGGTCCCTCTCCCGGGCAGCGACCCGTATGACTGGTAGATAGAGTACTCTTGTCAGAGTTGGGCAGTGACCCTATCGGGCAGTGTCCCGTATGACAAGTCCCCCCGGCAGGACGGGGTAACACTCGCGAGTGTTATCGGCAACCTTAGAAATCTTATCTTATGGTAGCAAGACTACCGGGCTCGGGCCCGTTGGATAAGAATTTCCAAGGGTTAACTTGAACTAAAGCACCAGAATCTAAAGAATAAAGAAAAATAGAGTGGCCAGGGTGGCCGGGTTAGTTGAACCCAGTATACAGCGGCATAGTGGCCGAGTTGGTGCTTAGCAGCCTAGTGTGGCTAGACAGAGTAGTGCTGGGTCGATGGTTACACAGATAGTGTAGTGATATATTATTGCATAGCTGCATATTGATGTTGAGGATTTTAGTTTCCTAGCACACTATTATTATTGCTTCCATTGGACCAAGTGGTGTAGGACACTCTCTCTCGGTGGTTGAACCCACTGGGAACTCGCTCGTAAGTTCTCACACCCCTTGGGTGACCCCCCCCCACAGGTTCGGGAATGGATGCAGCGGTCGAGACAGATCCGATGCAGACGACAGCGAGGCATACGACAGGGGCAAGAGCCCAGCAGCATAGAGACCTAGAGGGTCTAGCAGAGGTACCATTTTTATATTTCTTGAGTGAACCTTGTATGGTGAGGAATTATGTAAAGGAAATGTAATAATTTATTTGCAAGTTCAGAATTGTAAAGTGTAATAAGTTTAATTTATGGTTCACTCCTGTATGCTTTCATTTCCGCTTATGTTTGTTATTGAATGAAAGTTTAAATTTATAGTGATTTTTAGTACTCTGATATTGAGCTTCCGCATACACTTGTTGTGTTATTATGGATGTTACCGTTCCTTTCGGGTAGAAAAAGGTTTTACCCGATTGGCGGGTCTGTTAGCGTGCCCGAACCGTACAAATTGGCGGACTCGGGGCGTGACATATTCCAGATGGCCCGGTTCTAGATAATGTGTTATTTGTTCATGGCCTTAAGACTAACCTCATAAGCATAAGTCAATTGTGTGACAGTGGTTATTCAGTTAATTTTTCATCTAATAAATGCACTGTAACTGACATGAACCATGCTTTCTTTCTAAAGGGGGTTATATCAGAAAACAATTGTTATGTAGTTCCTACTAAGATTTCTGAAAAATGTAACCTAGCATCTTTGAAAAATGAAACACTTTGGCATGAAAGGCTAGGTCACATAAACTTTAAGGAACTTGCTAGAATTTCGAATAAAGATGTGGTCAAGGGGGTTCCGAAACTTTCTTTTGAACAAAACCTTGTGTGTGGCGGTTGCCAAAAGGGAAAACAGTCTAGGACTGCACACAAGAATTTGAACCACATAGGTACAAAACGGCCTTTGGAACTTTTGCATATGGACTTAATGGGGCCAACTCGTCAACCATCTCTGGGAGGTAAATGGTATATTTTCTTGTTGGTTGATGACTTTTCTAGATATACTTGGGTAGCTTTCTTAAAAGAAAAAGCTGATACCTTTGATTCTTTTCTCGAAATCTGCAATCGTATTATGATAGAAAAGAATGATAGGATTACTCGAGTTAGGAGTGATAGAGGTGGGGAATTCATAAATTCCAAATTCATTGATTTTTGCACTTCTAATGGCATTAAACATGAATTCTCCGCACCTTACACACCTCAACAAAATGGTGTAGTCGAGCGCAAAAACAGGGTCGTACAGGAAATGGCACGTGTTATGCTTCACAGCCGGAACTTACCTTTTTATTTTTGGGCTGAAGCGGTGAACACTGCTGTTTATGTTATCAATCGCGTGTATTTGCGCCCGGGGACATTGAATACACCATATGAACTTTGGTTTTGTAGAAAACCTAACATCAAATATTTTCGCATTTTTGGGAGTCGGTGTTTTATTTTACGTGATCGTGAGAATCTTGAAAAATTTGACTCTCGAAGTGACGAAGGGATTTTCTTAGGTTATTCTACAAACAGCAGAGCATATCGAGTTTTTAACTTAGAATCTAAGACGATCGTAGAATCGATAAATGTTAAGGTAGATGAAGCTTTTCATTTTGAATCTGAAAAATCTACCCTCGATATCTCTCTTGATGATGATACACCTGCTAATGCATCTTCTTCTAACAATTCTTTCGATAATAATGTTGATGCATCTAACGGTTCTTCAAGCTTATCTGATGTGCAGGAATCATCTCGTGTACCTCCGCCTACTCCTCTACCTCAAACGTTACGCATCTCCAAGGATCACCCTGAATCGAATATATTGGAGATCCACAAGAAGGAGTTAGAACACGGAGACTTGTTGGGTTTAGGTTAATAAGGATCTAATAGGGGAAAAAACACCTAGAGGGGGGTGAATAGGTGTAAACAATAAACACTCAAAAAATCATTGTGCGATAAAACCCAATGCGGAAAAATAAAAGAACACACAAGATTTTTACGTGGAAAAACTCCAAACCGGAGTAAAAAACCACGGGACCGATAACACGGCGAAATCCACTAGAATTAACACACGTACAAGGTGATATAACGTACTCACAGACGACTCAACCTTTTACCATACGCTCCTAGTAGATCTTCCCGCTCGCTCCACGACGCTTCTCGAATCCACGATCCGCGCCCAACGCTGAATCCACAGCGTCCAACGTCGAGTCCACGACGTCCAACCGAATCCACGGTCTTCACCCAATGGTACGCTTCGAATCCACGAACGCACCTCGCTCCGAATCCACGAGAGCGATAACACCTTGAATCCACAAGGCCACGCGAGTCCACGCGCCGATTTTGGGGTAAATCGTTGTTTGTTTGGGTGGTGATGATCCGCCGAATACTTAGATCAAGAGTAGATCGGAAATACCATCTAAGTATTCATTAGTTTGATTCAACTCAAGATGTGAGTATGAAAACCTAGAATCAAACTAATCAATATAGATGAAGAAACATAGAATAGATCTATTGATTTCCTTTCTTCTCTATATGTGGATCTAAGGCCGTATAAAATGATATTTGAAAATGACGGCTCTATTTGGATGCCCTAGAAAAATGACCATAGGGCTATTTATAGGTTAGAAACCCTAGGAAGAATATTCGGATCAAAAACAAACTTTTCTGGAAAGTTTTACCGACGGCGATCCGGATTGGATAAGCCACGATCCGGATCGCAGACGCACAGAATGCAGTTTCCAGAAAATCACCTGTTCGGGATCCGGATCATAATCCACGATCCGGATCGTTCATACATTTTCACAAAACATCCCATTCGGGATCCGGATTGTACAAGCTGTGATCCGGATTGCAGCAATGTATGAACGAACACCTTTCGGGATCCGGATTGAAAGTCCACGATCCGGATCCTGAACATGTCCCATGTCCAGTTTTTGATGAATAAGCAATTAAAACCTCTTCCAGGTGTTTCTACACTATAAGAAGTATTCGGATCATCAAAATTATTTAGTTAAACGTACCTGATCCTTTTGAATTCTTCTTTCTTGAGATTGAGGTATATGATCCAAAGTTTCTTCATCTTCAATCTTCAAGACTTAATACATTCACGAAATACGCCAACTCAAATTCCGTAACAATCTCCCCCTTTGGCGGTTTCGTGACAAAACACAAATCCACAAAGAAAATTCAAAAAGATATTTTTGTTGCTATCACCATACAACAAAAATTTACAAAAGAGTTCCAGAAATTAAATACATGAGATAAACTCCTAAGACAGACTCTAGACTTAGACATCTGTAACCTCTGCACACACCGCGCGGCACCCGCGCGGGCGGCCCGCGCGGGGCCGCCCGCGCGGGTGCCCGCGCGGCGCCCGCGCGGCACCCCGCGCGGCACCCCGCGCGGGGCCGCCCGCGCGGCGGCCGCGCGGTGTCCGCGCGGCGCCCGCGCGGGTGTGACCCGCGCGGCGCCGCCGCCGCTTGCGGTGGCGCCCGGTCGTCCGTGTGTTTCTCCCCTTCACCCCGCGCGATGCCCTAGTGGCACCGCGCGCCTCCTTTGTCCGTTCCGTTCGTCTAACATAACTACGATGACGACGACGGTAACGGGGACGGGGGAGAAATTCAAGAAACCTAAAACGGGCGACTAGGAAAATTCGGAAAAATTATTAAAAAATATAAAACTAACCGGAGATCTTCGGGAAGGTGTCCGGTCACGTTTCTTGCCCTCGGGTCGGCGTTTGGGACGATTGGTTCCTTCTCCTTTCTCCGGTTATGGATCCGTTCTCTCTTTTCTCTTACTTTTCCTCACCGGTTGGGGGTTTCGGTAGCACGAAAGAGGAGGGTTTGAGGAGGCGGTAAAATAAGAATAGGGTTTCGCTCGGCGCTCGGTAAACAGGAGAATAAATAGTTCTCCCATTTACTTATCCAAAATCACGCCAAAAATCCCTTCGGATATTTTCGGTTCGATTAATTAATTTATTAATTAATTAATCCCTACCGATAACCCTATCTTTAACTTCCTTAATTTTACGTACGTAGGAAAACCCGAATCTCCCCGTTTCTATCTCTCACATAAATATCGGCTGACGGGATATTAAATCTTAAAATCTGACCACCGGTTATTTAATCACCTTAAATTCTGACCACCCGATTATTTAACCACCCTTATTAAATAATCAAATCCCAATTGGATTCAAATTACCGGATATTTAAATCAACCTTTTTTTTTAAAAATTTTATCCCCGATTATTTAATCCCTTTATTAAATAATCTTGAGAAAAATCCCCGATTTAAATATCCTGATTTTATCTCTTATCTAATACAATTTAAATCCTAAATTAATTCGTACGTAGGAGGATTTAAATTTCCGTCACCGGATAATTAATTAATTAATTAATTAATTACCCCTACGAGATAACCCACCTTATCTCTAACGGGTGCAAGATATTTTGCACGGTTCCCGATGCGTGACTAATTACCGCATCGCTAAGGATCCCGTTCCGGGAGATCCCGATATCGGATTTCGAATCCGATCGCACCGTCGGTCATCGTTTTTCGCGCTCTATCGCAGAAAAATACACACACCTAGTCCCGGCCGACTTAAGAAAATTAAATAAATTTTATTTCGCTTAAGGCCTAAGCGATTACATGTGAGTTCAAAAATACCCGAAGGGTCGGGTCACTACACCACTCACACTTTATAAAAAGTTTCGTCCCGAAACTTAAACTCAAACCTCACTAAACAGTTCGGGAAAACATTCCCTCATTTTCGATTCCAGTTCCCACGTCGCCTCGCGCTCTTCGTGGTTGCTCCACTGGACCTTCACATAGGGGATCGTTCGGTTGCGCAACTTCTTGTCCTCTCTTGCCAAAATCCGCACCGGCGTCTCCTCGACGCTCAAGTCCTCTCGCAACTCAATGGTGGAGGCATCCAAGGCATGAGAGGGGTCAGCGAGGTACTTCCGGAGCATCGAGACATGGAACACGTTGTGGACTCGTTCGAGGTTCGGGGGCAGGGCTAACCGGTACGCCACCGGTCCCACGCGCTCTAGGATTTCGAACGGTCCCACGTATCTTGGGCTCAATTTCCCCTTTATGCCGAAACGTCGGTTTCCCTTGGAGGGTGAAACCCGGAGCAGCACGTGCTCGCCCACCATGAATTCTAAGTCTCGGCGTCTGTTATCTGCATAGCTTTTCTGTCTGCTTTGGGCGGTCAGCAGCCTTTGTTTAATCAATCGCACCTTTGCTTCGGTCTCCTCCACCAAATCTGGGCCCAGAAACTTTCGCTCACCTAAGTCATCCCAGCATATCGGAGACCGACAGCGGCGCCCGTACAGGGCCTCGTACGGCGCCATCTGAATGCTGGCCTGGTAACTGTTATTGTAGGCAAATTCCACCAGGGGCAAACACCGTGCCCACCCTTCGCCCAAGTCCAGAACGCATGCTCGAAGCATGTCCTCCACGATCTGTATCACCCGCTCTGATTGTCCATCGGTTTGCGGATGAAAGGCTGTGCTGAAGTGCAACTTGGTCCCATTGCTCGTTGCAGACTTCGCCAAAAGTTCGACACAAAACGTGTGTCTCTGTCCGACGTGATGGATGTTGGTACACCGTGCAACCTTACTATCTCGTCGATGTACGTTTGCGCCAGTCGTTCCCGAGTCCACGTCGTGTGTATGGGCAAAAAGTGGGCCGATTTCGTCAAACGGTCCACGATCACCCATATCGCATCGTGTCCCTGTGGCGATCTCGGGAAATCCGGTCACAAAATCCATGGTAATCATGTCCCATTTCCACTCGGGCACCGGTAAAGGTTGCAATTTTCCTGCCGGCCGTTGATGTTCGGCCTTCACCCGTTGGCACACTAGGCAGTGCGCCACCAATCGCGTTACGTCTTCCTTCATTTTCGGCCACCAGAAGGTTTGCTTGACGTCCTTGTACATCTTCGTTCCCCCGGGATGCGCTGCATATGGGGCAGTATGCGCCTCCCGCAGGATCTCCTCCTTGAGCTCCGGTAGATCCGGCACGCAGATTCGTCCCCGAAATCGTATCGTGCCGTCGGAGCTCACCATAAAGTCGCCTCTCCTGTCGGCGGTTATTCTACTTCGCACCAGCTGGAGCTGTTCATCAGTCGATTGGCCTTCGAGAATCCTGTCCAGCAGAGTAGGTCTGACCACCAGCGTCAGAAGTTGGTGCGACTGTCCCTGCCGGTACCACCTCTAGTCTCAATCGCGAAAATTCCGCAATCAGGCTATCCTGCTGCGTGATGGCGCTTACATCTGCCTCCGCGGCCTGTCCTTTGCGACTCAGGGCGTCGGCCACCACGTTGGCCTTTCCCGGGTGGTAGTGGATCGTTAGATCGTAATCCTTTAATAGCTCCAGCCACCGCCTTTGTCGCAGATTTAGCTCTCTTTGGGTGAAAAGGTACTTGAGGCTCTTATGATCTGAGTACACATTGCAGTGTGCCCCATACAGGTAGTGCCTCCAAAGCTTGAGCACAAACACCACCGCTGCGAGTTCCAAATCGTGCACGGGGTAATTCCGCTCGTACTCCTTGAGCTGCCTTGACGCATAGGCTATGACCTTTCCCCGTTGCATGAGTACTCCACCCAATCCATTTCGCGACGCGTCGCAATATACTTCGTAATCCTCCCCAGGCTCTGGCAGGGCGAGAATCGGGGCTCGCGTCAACCTATCCTTGAGCTCCTCGAAGCTTCTTTGACACTTGTCCGTCCAGACAAACTTTTCCCCCTTTTTCGTCAAACGGGTTAAGGGGGTGGCTATCTTGGAGAAACCCTCCACGAAGCGCCGGTAATACCCGGCTAATCCTAGGAAGCTTCGAATTTCCGTCACCGTGGTCGGTCGGGGCCAGTCCGTTACCGAATCTATCTTCTTTGGATCCACCGCGACTCCAGCCGCCGAGATCACGTGCCCCAAGAACCCGACCTCTCGGAGCCAAAACTCACACTTTTTGAGTTTGGCGTAGAGTTTCTGTTCCCGTAGGGTCTGGAGGACTGTGCGCAGGTGTTCTTCATGTTCCTCGTCTGTACGGGAGTAGATGAGGATATCGTCGATGAAGACCACCACGAATAAGTCCAAGAAGGGTTTGAATACCCTGTTCATCATATCCATGAACACCGCCGGGGCATTTGTGAGCCCGAACGGCATTACCGTAAACTCGTAATGGCCATAGCGAGTACGGAAAGCCGTTTGGGGATGTCCTCCCCCTTGACCCGGACCTGATGATAGCCCGACTGCAGGTCATCTTTTGAGAACACCGTCGCCCCCCGTAACTGGTCAAGAGGTCGTCGATCCTTGGCAGGGGGTACTTATTCTTGATCGTGACCTTATTTACTCTC